>JAJOZX010000179.1:830000-837500 GCA_023014485.1 Bathynomus jamesi | reverse complement strand
TTTATATTTCGTATATATACCGTATATATGTTGTATATATATTTTATTGTTCTTTATATATCATCTAGGCATCATTTTGTTTTCCAATTTATATTTACTTGTACTTTTTATTCGTTTGTGACTATAATATGCATATGTGGTAATTTTTCCCTTATAAATTGGTGTGCCTCTCTTAAAATTTATCTTTCAATTTATTATTATTATTTTTTATTTTTTTAATAATTAATTTTTTTTTTGGTTTATTTCTTTATTTTTTTGTGACATATATATCAATTTGGCAGCATCTATTAAATCGATTGTAAAACTTCCCTCTTGAGCTTGAATTGGTAGACCACTTACAAATTTATATTTATTTTTATTTCTTTATTCTTTTGTGACCTGTTCCATAAAAAAGCCATTTGAATTTATATTGAAGGTCGGCCAAAGTGCTAAAAGTGTCTTTATATATATATATATATATATATATATATATATATATATATATATGTATATATATATATATATGTATGTATATAGATTTATGGGTTTTTTTTATTTGCCTGTTTATTTCTTTATGATTATTTAGGCTGTGACATATATATCACTAAGGCACTATTTTGTAATTAATTTTTTCTCAATTTATATTTATATTTATTTTATTTCTTTATTCTTCTGTGACCATATAAATGTTGGCTCCTCCCACAATTTTTTTCTATGCTTACTATATATATGTATATATGTATATATATATATATATATATATATATATATGTATATATATGTGAATATGTATGTATGTATGTTTATTTTTGTAACCTATATATTGCCTTGATCTGTCCTTTCACTCCAGTGTTCCTGAGGATGTCATTAGACGAAAGCGCTTGAGCACCCCTTTGTGTTTCTTTTTTCCTTCGTGGTTTTATTCATCATAAATACTTTTCACGTGTCACTTTCGTGAAATAATTTTTCATATATATATATATATATATATATATATATATATATATGTATATATATGCATACAACTGCAATGACCGCGCAGTATATAAATGAATAGAAACGACATAAGTGTTAAGGAACGTTTCTGCACACGAGGAGGAGAGATAACGAATAATGAAAAATGAGGCGAACCGCCCGGGCGGTTCGCCTCATTTTCATTATTCGTTATCTCTCCTCCTCGTGTGCAGAAACGTTCCTTAACACTTATGTCGTTTCTATTCATGTATATATATATATATATATATATATACATACATATATATATATATATGTATATATATATATATATAGTATATATATATATATATATATATATATATATTAGGGTGCTTTTAAAAACTGAAAGTGTGAATTTCGGGTCACGGAACCCCGCAAATGATGAGGTTCCGGGAGCAAATAAAGCCCATGATTTTTTTGGAAATCATCAAATATTTAGAGGTTGCCCAAAGACCCCAAAGTTTTACCCATATGCTAATTTATTTATGCGCCCTTTTTAAGTCACTTCTAGTGTTTATTAACCCATTGATACACAGCGTCCCCAAAATTAGAAATTGCATTTGTCAATTGCGTTCTGATAACACTAGGCAACAAAGATTTTGTTACAGAAGACCAAATAGGTGCTCCTAGCTAATTTCGGTATGCTGATTTCAAATCTATAATTAGATTTTTTCTATCACGTCTAGATGTTGTGTAAAATGCAAATCACTTTTAGTAAAATTTTCTACCACGTCCAGATTTTGGTTTTAATCGGCTTAATGCCAGTTATATGAAACTTGCTTTTCAAGGTTAAAGCAATTTTTTTTGCCAACTATATACAAATTCGAGCAATTTTGATAAATAAAATTTATCCCGAGTTGGCAACACTGAGTCAAGAGCATAGTAACGGGCAACGGCCCAACGGTCAGTCGCTACGTGACAGTCAAGCAGAACGGTTGTTGAAGCTCTCTGCTGATGAGCAAGTGACAGGTTGTGGTGACTTGTGTGTTTTTATAGCATTTGTTTTGTACTACGGTGTGTATTTCTTTTTATTTTGCACATCGTAATAATTACTTTCTACGTTTTTTCAGATATTGTATGGTAATTCAAAATGGCATCAAATAGACGTGCTTGTGTAAATCACCCAGACAACTTCTGCTTTGTCTGTGGACAATATACACCTAAGCCACAACGTAGAAACATAACAACAAAGATTAAACTTGCCTACAAGTGTTATTTTGACTGTAAGTTAGGAGACCAACAGAGGGACTGGGCACCACATATTTGCTGTGCACAGGGCAATGCAATGTTAATAGCTTGGATGAATGGTAAAAGAAAAGCTATGCCGTTCTCAGTCCCCATGGTTTGGCGTGAGCCGAAAAATCACTTCAATGATTGTTATTTTTGTTTGACAAAGATTGCTGGTTTCACAAAGAAAAACAAATCAAAGATCACGTACCCAAACTGCGAATCAGCAATGAAACCAGTACCACATGATGAAACAAATCCACCACCAGTTCCACCAGCAACGATAACAGACAGCAGTTCATCTGAAGATTCTGCTAGTGATATAGAAACAGGGAAAGATGGCATATATGTTCCAGATGCAAATATTTCCCCACATTTGTTAAGTCAAGCGGAGTTAAATGACTTAGTGCGCGATTTGGAATTACCAAAAGAAAAGGCAGAGTTGCTTGGTTCAAGACTTCAAGAATTTAATCTTCTCCAACCAAACACCAAAGTTTCCCATTTCCGCCATCGCCATTTGCAGTTTTCATCATTTTACTTACAGGAAGAAAACGTTTGTTTCTGCCACGATATCAGTGGTCTGATGCAAGGGATTGGCTGTCGCTATGATCCAAAAGAATGGAGACTGTTCATTGATTCTAGTAAAGCTAGCCTTAAAGCTGTATTACTGCACAACGGCAATGAAAAAACTTCAATACCTGTAGCACATGCCACTGGCCTTAATGAGACTTATGAATCGATGAAACTGCTGCTAAGACTCATCAAATATAAGGACCACACATGGAATATTTGTGGCGACCTTAAAGTTGTATCATTACTTCTTGGGTTACAGTTGGGCTACACAAAGCATATGTGCTTTTTTGTCTATGGAACAGCAGAGATGACAAGAACCACTACAAAAAACATGATTGGCCATCTAGAACTGAACATGTTGTTGGTAAATACAATGTGAAACACCCAGCACTTATTGACCCTCAGAAAGTACATCTTCCACCACTTCACATTAAACTTGGCTTATGAAAAATTTCGTGAAGGGTATGGATCATCAAGGTAGTGGTTTCCAATATTTAAAGGATAAATTCAAAAGAATATTGACAGATGCTAAGCTAGAAGCTGGAGTTTTCACTGGACCACAGATCCGCAGTGTCATCCACGACTCATCGTTTCCATCTATCCTAAATGAGAATGAACTAGGAGCATGGACATCTTTCGTTGAAGTTGTCAAAAATTTTCTTGGAAACCACAAAGCTGAAAACCACCGTAAACTCGTAGAAAACATGCTTAAATCTTATGAAATAATGGGGTGCAGAATGTCTTTGAAAATTCATTTTTTACATTCTCATCTTGACTTCTTCCCGGCCAACCTTGGGGCTGTAAGTGACGAGCATGGTGAGCGCTTCCACCAACAGATCTCAGTTATGGAAAACAGATACCAAGGTAATTTCAACCCAAATATGATGGGAGATTATTGTTGGTTCCTGCAGAAGGAGAGCTCGTCATCCTACAAGCGACAAAGGAAGAGGACACACCAAAGTTTCACTTAAGAACAGGAATTTGCCTTTCAGTAGTAACAACAAAATACTAACGCGCTTTGGGTGGATGGTTGGGCGCAGTGGTGGTAACTCCGCCAGCGGAATTCCGCTGTCTGTCTTAAGCCAGAATAAAGGAGGAAAGACATCCCTGTTCAATAATTATTTAAGTATGCTTAACATAAAACGTGGCACGGAAAAGTAGCTTAGACGGCTTTCGTAATAGAAGCGGGTGAGAAAAAAATGAAAAATAGGGGTTTTTGGTTACACAAAATCTGGACGTGATAGAGAAATTTTGATATCAGATCTGAAATCAGCATCAGCGCTTTAGTAGGAATCAGTAGTTCACGTGTCTGTAACAAAAAAAAAGTTGAAATTTGTTGCCTAGTGTAATCCATATTTCTTTACTTCAGTATACCAACAAATGAATTTTCTTTAATTCTAAATCGTTTTCTCTAATTACTCACGGCTTTCATGCATTTACGTAATGGTGGCCAAGAAGCATCACAGTTCTCATAACGGTAAGTGTTATTTAAATAATTCATATATTTCAAACGTTTTTTTTACTTAACACTGTAATGGATGGTATTATGAATTGTTTGTAAGTATAATGACTTGTTTTACCGGCAATATTTTTGTTTCCAAAAAAGTTATAAGGTTTTTTTTATGCGTAAAAAATTTTGGACGCTCTCTGCTTCAGCGTATTGCAATCATCTTTTTCGCATCGTCTGAGTGAAATAGTGTTGTGTACCGTAGATTATTTTAAATTTATATATGGATTGGATATACTGTAAATGGTTATGTATGCATGATTTCGCAAAATTATTATAATTTTAATACATATTGTGTTGGGTTATCAGCCACTCATTGTTTGAACACAGATTACGGTTACAAAGAGGGTCGCTTATTTCTACACATTTTCCTGAGGTACTTTATCCATGAATGGGTTAAATTAACTTACCAATTTCACTGTTTTGTCTTATTCACAGATAACTGGTGAACGATGGCGGCATGTACAAGATCGAAGAAATCAATCTGGCTTGTGGGGTCATCAAGTCCTACTATTGCCGGTCAGCAATTACCTTCAAGAGGTGATGTATTGAAGTACCTTTTCCATCTCCACAATGAAGAGAAGAAATCCTTAGCTGAGAGTGTGTCCTCGACATCACAAGCCATCATTGAAATCTGGGTGACAGAAGGTTTACCGACGAAACATCCGCACGACGTCAAGAAGCACGTCCGGAAATTGCATGACGAATGGCAGGGTTTGAAGAAGAGAATTTCGCGGAAAACGAAGACCAATTTGGACAACCAGGCTGCGTTCAGGTCAAGCTTGAACAACCTTTTCGACATTGGTCACCAAAATGCCCTAAATCTTATCAAAATTCAGGAGGACAAGGACTTCCTGCTTGCTCAAAGGGAGGAGGGTCGGAGAGGAAGGATTGGAAATGTCGACAAGAAGATTGCCAAAAAAGTCGCAAGGGCCCAAGAAAGAACTGCTCAGGAATTGAAGCGGAAAGACAGGCATGTGCAGGAAATGGAAGAAATCTCTGCTACCGTTGTTATGGAAACCTCATCGTCAGCGTCATCAAGTTAGGAAACAAGTCCCGAAAGAAAGCCAGTTACATCGTCGGCTCCAAAACATCGCCGTGGGACGACGGCAATCAGTTCGGAGGTCGCTGAGGCATTGGACCGCACGCGGATGAGCGACAGGGCAGCTGCTCGTGTTCTCATCCCCTTTGGCATGCAAATGGGTCAGGACATAAGTGAGATGTGCCTCAGTCCAAGTGCTTTTCGGGCCAGCAGATCCAGGTACAGATCAGCCCACGAAGCAGAGGTGAGAGTTTCCTACAAGCCTGAATGCCCTCTTGTTCTTCACTGGGATGGAAAACCTATGGCAGACTTAATGGGAAGAGACAAAATCGACCGTTTAGCCATCTTAGTTACCGGGGATGGGATGAGCAAGATTCTAGCCATCCCCAAACTCCCAGACTCCAAGGCAGAAAGGACAGCAATCGTCATCATCGAAACCATCGAAAACTGGGATCTTGGCCAGAAGATCAAAGCTCTTTGCTTTGACACGACAGCCACCAACACCGGCATCCATGGAGGAGTGTGTGTGCGAGTAGAGCAGGCTCTCGGGCGTGAAATGATTTACTTTGCGTGTCGACATCACGTGCTGGAACAGCTGCTTGAAGCGGTATTTTCTTTCCTTGTTGGAGACCTTTCCAAAGGACCTGAGATTACGATTTTCCAGAGCTTCCGTAATGTTTGGCCGCAACTGAAATTGAATGAATACTCCACTGCAGCGGACGAAGAGGACACGGCTGCAGTGATCAGTCCCTGGGCCGAGAAGATGATTCATGAAGCAAATGACCTTCTGAAAGTGAAGCATCCCAGAGATAACTACAAAGAGCTTCTTGAACTTGTAGTTATTTTCTTGGGAGGAGTACCTCACGGACGTCGGAGTCCTGTGTTCATGGCTCCAGGGGCTTTGCACCGAGCACGGTGGATGGCGCGTGGAATTTACTCTTTCAAGATTTGGATGTTCAGATACCAGTTCACGATGCACTTGAACCAATGTCCTTCAACATCTCGTGGAGCAAGTAGCAGTGACCGCTTGATTTCTGGGTTGCGGGACTTCTGTCTCTTCGTTGCTCAGGATTACGTCCTTCCGTGGTTTACAGCAAGAGAAGCAGCAAGCGCTCCACGAAGCGACTTAGCCCTCCTTCAAAAGTTGCAAAACACCAACGCCGCTGGGTACAAGAGTTTTAATCGGCATCTCTGGTACCTCAATGAGGTAAACGTGGGCCTTGCACTATTCGATCCTGCAGTCGATGATGATGAGAAGCGGAAAATGGTAGAGAATATGAATTCCGTTGAAGGGTCAGAAGCTCCTCCCCGACGAGTCTGGATTCCAGATCCAAGAGGAAAGACCCTGGCAGACTTTTGCTCTTCCAATACGTACAATCTGTTCACCCTTCTAGATCTTCCGGTCGATTTCCTGCAAGAGGATCCATCAAACTGGGAAAACAACACCAGCTTTGGTTCAGCAAAGATCAGGGTGGATTCCTTAAATGTAGTGAATGATGCAGCAGAGCGAGGCATAGCATTGATTCAAGAATTCACGAAGGCTGGAAGGACTCGGAACGAAGAGCAGATGCAGTTCATGATTCAAATCGTCGAAAAACATCGTAAAGTCTTGCCGACAGCCTCCAAAGCCACGTTGATGAAAAAATGAACGCCAACACTCGAGGTGTCATGTACTTTAATCGTTAATTATGAATTTAGTGAATATACTCACACGATATATTTGTTCTGAATACTTATTGGAGATGTATATTGGAGATGCAATTTATCATTTAAACTGAGAATTAAAATTTCCATTGCCCTATAAATTGAAAATACCTATCAGCTGTGGGCAACCTCTAAATGTTGTTGGATTACAAAGAAATTTTGCCTGTTCTGTTTTCTCAGGTATCCTCACAAAATAAAGGGTTCCGCTCCCTTGCATTTTCATTTTGCATTTTTCACCATATACCATAAACACACCCTATATATATATATATATATATATATATATATATATATATATATATATGTATGTAATATCTATATATATATGTATATATATATGTATGTATAGAAATGACGTAAGTATAGAGGAGCGTTCTGCACACGAGGAAGAGAAATAACGAACAAATGAAAAATGAGGTGAACCGCCCGGGAATCGAACCCAGGATCTTCCGATTGCCGGTCAGATGCGCTA
>JAJOZX010000179.1:807500-822500 GCA_023014485.1 Bathynomus jamesi | reverse complement strand
CCAAAATAGGGAGCTACTTTCCGCCCACCTTGTATATATATATAATATATATATATATATATATATATATATATATGTGTGTGTGTGTATATATATATATATATATATATATATATATATGTGTATATATATATATATATATATATATATATATATATATATATATATATATATATTGTGTATATATATATATATATAATATATATATATATATAATATATATATATATATATTAATATGTGTGTATATATATATATATATATGTATATATATATATATATATATATATATATATATATGTTAACCCCTCCGTCTATGGCCCGGGTGGTTCGAAGTCGACGGGGGTTCTAGTTAGGTGGCAGCAACGGATGTGTGACTTGCAGTAGTTTTCTTCTATATTACTCTCCGAGTTCTTCTATAGTGGCTCGGAGGACTCTGATAGACTTACTAAAAATGCTGAAGGTTCCGGATTCTTCTTATAGCGTATCCGGAAAGTTTAATGACTAAGTTCTTCTGAAGAGAGCAAGGCTCGAAGGATAAGATAAAACTATCTTCAACTGTAAATTTACTGCTAAAATGTACAGGTAGTGCTCAGCCTCTGAATTAGCTTCTGAATGACAATGGAATTTTAGTGGGTTTATATACCCAAAAACTGCTAACATCATTATTATTAAATGCTAAAAAGGCTGTATTATTTTTGCACAATATTCGAAAATAAAGTAAATTTTTAGCTGTGGTAAGGCTTGAACGAGTAAACAAAATATTTGAAGACGAAACCATATTTTTATCTTAAACCGCGACTTTTCAGATCTGATGTTATCATGATCTGCCAAGTTAACTAAAAGTGGAAATCGGACTATGCATCTTTACACTAAAATATGCATATGAGTAAAATTTTAAGGTTTAAGATGTACAATTTTAATGCTTAGGCAAGACATGATCTCATCTTTTATAACGAAAGGAATGTATACAAAATATGAACATTGCAAAGCTTAAGCAGGATTCCTTATTAAGCGAAATCTAAAAAAATGATTATGAGATTTTAAAAAACAACAGGTCACCAATTATTTAGCAAAGTAGAAAGCAAATCAAAAATTTTATCCAAACTCGCGTTGGGCGATTTTGGTCCTTATGTAAAAATGAATACACACACGTACATACATATGAGTATAGGCATTATATAAAGTTAAATATATAAGAATATACAGGATTATATAAATACATGAACCATATAACACATGAATTTTTAAAATGGATACTTTTTCTTAAATGGATACAAGAACTATATAAATGAATACAAGAATTACATGAAGAATAAGATATATAGGAATATGGGAATTATTTATGGTTCATTTTTACAGGGCTCTTCCCTCTAGAATGATATTAATATAATAATGTAACATCCTAACTAATGCTAACTAGATGATAACTATGGTTTTATAATACAGATTTATATATACAACATAAGTCGGGTGGTTAAGTCTAGTTCACGTGGTCTGGGTACGCACTCTTGGTCGTGCATAAATAGTTTCATGTTCCGTGTCACTTGGTTTTCTTTGTTCCCAGAATGATCTTTTCACCACAAATATACCGAGGATAATAGCACATACAATAATGATACTAACGGCAGATGTTGAGAAAATGGTTACCGGTTGTAGTATTTGTAAGAGGTTGTTTTGGTTATCATCCGAAATTTTAAACCGGCTCAATTGATCATTCCATTCAGGGGCATGTAGTTCGGGTAGGATGGTTACAGGTTTTATGGAGAGATTTAAGATCTCTATGACGGGTTTAAATTTAATTTGCGACGGGAATGGGTATGAGTTATTAAGGGTAACCTTATACGGGTTGTATATTTGGAGGGCTTTTGAACGCAAGGAGCAACCAATTGGTAGCCGAATAACCATAGGGATTGTGATGAGGGAATAATTCGATGGACACTCGAGAGTAGCGGCAGTCCTGTTCGCGAAGAAACCCAGATGTCTGGTCCAATTCGTAGTTGGATGGTTTTAGGGGAATAAATTTTTTAAATGAACATACGGGGGCATGCCGGTCACGAATTAAATCGATAAAGCAAGACCTAGTAGTTGGAAGAATAACTGGTTTGAGTGGAGGGCAGACGAGTTGTTTATTTGGTTGCGGGAATCGGCAATGCCGGACGTCGCTATCTGACATCATAGAATAAGCTGATAGATCTTTGGTGAGGAAAAGGTAAGGTGGTACGGTGGGTAAATACAATCGATAGACATTAGAGTTATTTTGGTAGGGTGTTGGGAAAGGGTGAAATTTATATACGTCATAAGTGAGGACATCGAAAAATGGTATAATTATGAGGTATGTGTAGGGGCGTGGTCCATGTACAGTCCAGGTGTATTCTAGAAATTGAGGGTAATTAGTGTGGTTGAGTGGGAATATGGGTGATAATTTTAATTGTGACTGGGCGGTGTGAATCAAGGACTGAAGTATTTCCCATGGTATTAGGGTGGAAAGAGTGATTTTTCCATGGGCTAGCTGGGTTGCACGCAAAACCTTGGAATGAATCGTAGTTATTCGTTGTAAGTATTTATCGATTAGGGTTACTTGTAGGTTCATTATCTCTATTAATTCTAGATATCTTTTGTGTTCTTTGTATTGAGCTAACATGGATTCAAGGTATGTGAATCTGTCCGAAAGGGAGTGAGGAAGCGATTGTTTTCGTGTAATGACCTAATAGTTTGTTCTAACATGTGTCCATTATATTGTCGATTTCGCGCGAAGAGATTCAATTTAAGTTCAATTCTTTTAATATCTTCTTCGGTTGCTAATCCGAATAAACCTTTGAACAGTTTCCCTCCTATATCTATCAGTCCCCTTTTACTTCTTTGGTTAAAGTTTTCTGAATTTTTAGTTTCAGTTTGTATCCATGGTAAGGCTAATATTTCTGATAGGGCGCGTGCTGTAGTTTGAATATTTTCGAGGGTATTTTCTAACAGAACGCGACTAATCTGATCTTTTCCTTGGAAAGAATTCTGGACTTTACTTTAAACGTTTTTAATTGGGTTTGTATCTGAAGGAGATTGATTTTAATTCTAGCAGGGGGTTGCAAATTTATATAAAGGTCTGCGTGCCCTTTCAAAAATTTACCTTCTGCAAGTTTTTCTATAACAACTCCGGTAGAAATTTTAATGCTAGGTCTACAAGAGTAAATAATTTGGAAAATTATAAGGGGGACAATTTTATTCATTTCTACGCCTTAAGTTATACGGAGCTGGGGGTAGTTGTGTGGATACTTGTGTGGATACTTGTGTTTGTGGGCGAAGGGGTCGGCCTCGTTTTGGTGGCAATGGGGGTCGACCGTTGAGCTCGGATTCTGAGCGGGTTCGTTTCTTATGTGAAGGTTCTAGTTCACGTGGGTGATGCATTTGCGGGCGGTATGTAGGGTCCGTGCGTCGATCATCAATCGGCGAGGGTGGTGACAGAGGAGATGGTGGAGTTGGAGGAGATGGTGGAGTTCCACTGAGTGATCCTCTCGAAGGGGTTTCTCCAGGGTCTGGGTCCGATGGGACGCTTGGCTCTGGGGCCTCCTCTTGTTCAGAGATTGCCTCGAGTACTGGTGGTATTACGAGGTACCAATCTTCGTCATGGGTAGCGGTTCCCGCGGTGACCACTTCAGTTTTTTGATCCCTGCCCGATTTGTTAATATCTTGACCTTTTGAAGGATAGGCGGCTCGAACGCCTGGCAGCTGTTTTTTGGGAAGGTGTTGTTCGGAAGCTATCTTCAAATTGTCAGCGTGAATGATCTTTAGTTTGGAATGATCCCGGAGGTCGAGGATTTCATAACGATTTTTTCCGAGGTTTTTCATAATCCTATATGGGCCATCCCATTTTGGGTATAATTTGCGATGAGCACCTGGCGGTTTCACGCTCTTCAGATAACATCGCATACCGACGATTATAGTCCGTTGACGGGGATGACGCCTATGTTGCTCTTGCTCCATCTGTTGGTTTCGTTGGTCGAGGGCATAGCGGATTATGTCAAAAATCTTGAAAGATCGTTCAGCTAGTTGCTGATTTGCTTCTGCCATTTCGGAAGATGTTAGAACTGCCGGGTCGGTTTGGTCGGGCAAATCAAAAGGTAGACGCTTGTCGTAGTGATAGAGGACGAAATGAGGGGTGTCCCCGATGGACACATTATAGCCATTGTTGATGGCTGTTTGTACCATGGGAAGGGAATCATCCCATGTACGGGAGGATGCATCGACAACGTGGCGCAGGGCTTCCAAGATCTTTCGATTGTGCCTTTCCACTAAGCCGTTTGCCTGCGGATGGTATGCCACAATGTGTGTATTTTTAATTTTACACATGTTACAGAGTGACTCGAACAGTTTGGAAGTGAAACTAAGGGCGTTATCCGAGATTAGGATGGAAGGAGTGGTATGATTTTGGATGACGCGTTCCACTAGGGCTCTTGCCACAGTTTCCGAGGTCTGGTCTGGAATGGCGGCTACTTCGCTGTAACGCGAGAAGTGGTCCGTAAACACAATGATGTACTGATTTCCCTTTGATGTTTTGGGAAATGGTCCCAGTATATCCATTCCAGTTCTTTGCCAGGGCCTTTGGCATACTGGATATTTATGCATCGGAGCTGTGGATGGTACGTTGCCCTTATGCTTTAAACACGACGGACATTCGGCGATGTATTCTTGTACCTTTTTGTTCATCTCGGGAAAGTGGTATCGCTCCAAAAGACTCTTGATGGTGCGATCCGGCCCCATGTGTCCATACAAAGGTGAGTCGTGACAAAGTCCAATGGCTATATCGACGAGATCCTTTGGTATCTCCACGAGGTCGTTTCCATCTTCGTTCCTGAAATGTACGAGCCCATCTTTGAGGTTGTACTGTTCTTTTACCTTCGATGGTTCCTTTTGTTCCAGGCGCGCCCGAAGGTTCTGGGTGTGTTGGTCCTGTTGTTGGGAGTATTGCAGACACTCGTAGTCGAACACAGGAAGAATTCCTATTTTATTCACTTGGGCGTCGGGCTTGAGTCTCGACAATCCGTCTGGAATAACTTGCAGTTTTCCCGGTTTGTATACGATTTTCGCTGCAAAGTCCTGAATCAACAGAGCCCATCTACTCAATCGTCCTTCAAGTAGCTTGTCCTTGAAGAGGTACGTGAGTGGCTTATGATCAGTCTTGATGGTTACATCGTAGCCATAGACGATATTTCGGAATTTTTTCAAAGCCCAATATACCGCTAGGGCCTCTCGGTCCGTAGTGGAATAATTCCGTTGAGGTGCAGAGAGAAGTTGACTGGCATAAGCAATGGGTAATTCCACACCGTCTACGTCCTGTAACAGGACGGCTCCTAGTCCATAGGAGGAAGCATCTGTGGCTATGATGAAGGGTCTTGTGTAATCAGGATATTGTAAAATGGGATGACAGGTTAGTTTATTAATTAAAGTTTCAAAGGCATGTTGGTGATCGGATTCCCAGTTAAATTTCGAATTTTTCTGGAACAAATTAGTAATGGGTTTAGCAATATTCGAAAATTGGGGGATAAAGTTCCGATAGAATCCGACAAAACCAATAAATGCACGGGCGTCGTCGATGGTTTGGGTACAGGGTACCTTTCCAGGGCTTCGAGTTTGGCTGGATCAGGTTTAATTCCTGTGGACGAGAGTAGGAATCCTAGGTATACCAGGGATTCTTGTAAAAAATTGCACTTTGCAAGCTTCAGTTTAAGGTGTGCTTTTCTCAAGTGTGATAGCACATTCTGAAGGCGTTGAAAGTGTGTTTTTATGTCCGAACTGTAGACGATAATATCGTCAAGATAAACGAGAGCTTCGACACCTAATAGGTCGGAAAGGACTATATTCATCAACCTAGAGAAATTAGCAGGCCCATTTCGGACTCCGAAAGGTAAAACCTGGAATTCGTAATGGCCTCGGTTAGTGGAGAAAGCAGTCAATGCCCGAGATTCGGGACTGACCTCCATTTGCCAATAACCCGATGCTAAATCGAGGGATGAAAAGAAGTTCGCTTTCCCTACGTTCAGAATTGTTTCCTGCATGTTTGGAATCGGGAAACGGTCTGGGATGGTAATGTTGTTCAGGCGTCTAAAATCTATACAAGGGCGAGATGTTCCGTCCTTTTTGGAGACGAGAATCATAGGAGCGGACCAGGGACTAGCTGAAGGCTGAATGACATCCTGCTCCAACATGTCCTTGATGTGTTCCTCAATAGTGACTAACTGGGAATGTGGAACCCGATAGGGAGGAATGAAAATGGGTTTGGAATTGGGTTCCAACTTGATTTCAAAAGGGACCAAATTAGTTCGGCCCAGAGGATCTCCTTTTAGGGCAATCACATCTCTATTTCTTATCAGGAAATCGAGAAGTGATTCCATTAGTTTGGGATCCTGTAAAGCTGGTGACTCCTGAAGGGAGTGCTCCAGACATTTCTTATATTCTTCTTTTAATACTGAAGGATTTAATTCTAAGGAACTGGAAACACGATTTATCATACTGATGGGGAAATCTGAATCTACTTCTACTGTGGAAACAGTTCCTATTTTCTGATTTGAAGTTAATTCTATAGGACTTTTTCCTTTGTTTAAACAAACAACAGGGATAGCTGAATTCTGACTCTGACTAAGGACTTGGGCAATAAGAACATCTCTTTTGAAATTACTTTTCTCTGTAATCAGAGTACGCTCTGACTCTAATAATTTTCCTTGACTGTTAACTACTTTTGCTAGGAAACAAATCTTCTCATAAGGTGCTACTGTTATATGCTCGGTAGGGCATATGAAAAATTGTGAATCTGATTCTGGTTCGGCGACTAAAATTTGCCTTATTGGCTGAACTGAAGCTGGCTGACTGGAAACTGGCTGACTGGAAACTGGCTGACTGGAAACTGGCTGACTGGAAACTGGCTGACTGGAAACTGGCTGACTGGAAACTGGCTGACTGGAAACTGACTGACTGGAAACTGACTGTGTTGATCCAACTGGATTCAACAACTGGAACTGATTACCCTGGGGTCTGATTTCTGGAGCGGTTGTCCCTCTGGATGCAACCGGCTGACTTGAACTGCTATCAAGTGGAGGGGGTTTCCTATTTCTTTCGGAAATCTGAACTGGACTAATTCTATTAGCATTAAGTGTCTGTCATTCTCACGGAGATGGTGTGTCCTATTTCGACACTTTACTAACTTTCCGGCTGGGTAAATCTCCCATTGATTCCGGTTAAAAAAATCCATACCTAGTAGGATGTCTGTCTGAAAGGTGGCGACTGTGTCCACTATACAACATTTCGCGGGGTATACCGCGTTTCCAACTTCTAAATATAACTCAATTTCTCCGTATGTAGGTATGGGTGTGCCCGTAACTCCTCTGAGTTGGCAGGATGGTGCCTTAAGTTCATATTTGTAATTTGTACTCTCTAGTAATTCATCTACACATTGTTTCTTAATTAACGTCGCGTGTGCTCCTGTATCTAGGAGAGCAGTTAAATCTTGGTTATCGGTGCTACAATTTATTATTAAATCTAGGAGGTCCGCACCTATTATCCTGATAGGGAGTTTGTGTGCGTATCTGGATTCATTACTGTAATTTAGGAGGGCGGAGGTTGAACTGCTGCCTCCAATGTAGGGTCTAAAAAAGGGCTCGAATGGTCTTCTATGGGAGGACCTGGGTCATATTCTACGGGATTACCATACGCTGGAGGGTGTTCTTCAAAACTGTACTCTGGGGAAAATGATTCCTCCACGGGTACTTCTACGTACCGAACTAGCTGACCTTGCTGGTTGTACTGAGGTTTGTACATGGGGTAAGAGTGAAGAGTGTGGTTGACCCTGTGGTCGTGATCTATTGGGTTGGTAGTTCGACTGAGGCTGGGAATGGACTGGTTTCTGGGGATTGGATGACTTTTGGGATACGTTTTGGGAACGTGGTTGGTTTGGTTTCTGAAAGTGGGGTCTATACCCTGCAGGAGCTTTATCAGCACACTTTTGGCGATGACCATGTTCGTGACAGTGGGAGCAATACGAGGGGTAATTACATTGACTTATCATGTGCCCAAAGCTATCGCAGTTAAAACACTGTGGAGGATGGCGTGTATTCTGGGTTTGGGGGGCTTGTTTCTGGGATGTTCCCTGCATTGGCCTCGATTTATAGGGCTGTTGTTGTTGCTGTTGGTGTTGTGGCTGCTGCTACTGAATATAATGTACAGGGGTTTCTCTACCCTTTCGGTAGTTTTGGTTTGCTAAATCGGGGTAATGTTCCCGTGTTTTGTTTATGGCTACACTTACAGGTTTGTCAACATTTAAAAACTCCTGAAACTTTTTTTAGGTGCTCCGGGTAGGTTTTGGTAAATGGTTGTGGCTACTATTAGATTTCTTTGTTTCGAAGTGAAAGTTATGCCACATGCATTTTCTGCGGCCCGGAGGGCTTCTCCTACAAGTTTATGTGTACGTGTAATAAAATTGTTTAAATCTTCGTGTTCCTCTTTCTTCCATTTAGCTTGGAAGACTGCTTCTAACGTGGCTAAGGGTTGTGCAAGGGTTATTTCTTTAAAAAATTCTAATAAGTTTTCTTTAAAATCGTCCCATGTTGTAGCTTCGCTAATTGATGGGACGTAAGTGACTGTGTCATGAGCATTCCCTTCTTTCGGGTCGATAAATCTTTTTGCTTCCCTAATTTTTATATCATTATCAGTAATATTTTCGCGTAAGAAATGTTGCTCTAAAGATTCAACCCAAGGTCTTACGCGTGGTTCAACAAAACGATTACCTATGGTCCCCTTAAAAATTAAAAAAGTATGAGGAAGGTTTACTAGTCTGCCTAAGTTAATGTATGCTGGGGCGGGGGTTTGAGCCTGAGACATATTGGCTTGTGTGTTTGGGAGTATGTTTGAAGGGCGCGGGGTAGGTGGAAAAATGGGTGTAGGTAAATTTTCGATGTCAGAAAGCGCACCGCCTGAATCGCTCATATGTTAAGGTACTTATTAATGTGTTCTAATTAGGTCTGCTTGGCCGATCTTAATTTATGGAATGATCACTTAAGGGGTTTTCCTAACTACACTATCGAAAAATAAATTCACAACAATTTGCCTAACTAGGGGAAAATTTGAAAAGATTGCAAACAAAAATAAAAATGTAAACAAAATTTCACTCGAATGTACGTGAAGGTATGGTAATACAATGTTTGGTACATTAAATAAAATTATACTATACTAACTAGAAGAGTAAAACTAAAATAACTGTGACGATAATTCTGTGACAATAATTCTGTGACAATAATTCTGTGACAATAATTATGTGACAATAATTCTGTGACAATATTGTTTTCAATAAAAAAAATTTATCACTGGTGTCTGAAGTGTTCACTGTGTTTTGTGTTAATTCTGGCTCAATATTAAATATTAACTGTTAATAGTACTGACTTTTCAAATGTTTTAGAGATTATATAAAAAAGAGTTTTGTACTTAACAAGATTCCTACGGCGAAATCCTTAGAGACGTGTCCTGAAGACGTGTCTTGCTGGCCACTTGTTCTTGGATGAAAACTAGGCGTGGAGAACTTGGAGTCGTGACGCACCGGTTCAAGGGTGGATGTGACGAACTAGAAGTCGTGACACGCCGGTCAACTGGGTGTTGGTTCTGGTTCAAGGGTGGATGTGACGAACTAGAAGTCGTGACACGCCGGTCAACTGGGTGTTGGTTCTGGTTCCAGGGTCTGGAAGACTGGAAGAATCCTGGAGTCGTGAAGATCCTGGTTAAAGGGTCGCCAATTGTTAACCCCTCCGTCTATGGCCCGCGGTGGTTCAAAGTCGACGGGGGTTCTAGTTAAGTGGCAGCAACGGATGTGTGACTTGCAGTAGTTTTCTTCTATATTACTCTCCGAGTTCTTCTATAGTGGCTCGGAGGACTCTGATAGACTTACTGAAAATGCTGAAGGTTCCGGATTCTTCTTATAGCGTATCCGGAAAGTTTAATGACTAAGTTCTTCTGAAGAGAGCAAGGCTCGAAGGATAAGATAAAAACTATCTTCAACTGTAAATTTAAGGCTAAAATGTACAGGTAGTGCTCAGCCTCTGAATTAGCTTCTGAATGACAATGGAAGGTTTTTAGTGGGTTTATATACCCAAAAACTGCTAACATCATTATTATTAAATGCTAAAAAGGCTGTATTATTTTTGCACAATATTCGAAAATAAAGTAAATTTTTAGCTGTGGTAAGGCTTGAACGAGTAAACAAAATATTTGAAGACGAAACCATATTTTTATCTTAAACCGCGACTTTTCAGATCTGATGTTATCATGATCTGCCAAGTTAACTAAAAGTGGAAATCGGACTATGCATCTTTACACTAAATGCATATGAGTAAAATTTTAAGGTTTAAGATGTACAATTTTAATGCTTAGGCAAGACATGATCTCATCTTTTATAATGAAAGGAATGTATACAAAATATGAACATTGCAAAGCTTAAGCACGATTCCTTATTAAGCGAAATCTAAAAAAATGATTATGAGATTTTAAAAAAACAACAGGTCACCAATTATTTGGCAAAGTAGAAAGCAAATCAACAATTTTATCCAAACTCGCGTTGGGCGATTTTGGTCCTTATGTAAAAATGAATACACACACGTACATACATATGAGTATAGGCATTAACTAAAGTTAAATATATAAGAATATACAGGATTATATAAATACATGAACCATATAACACAGGAATTTTTAAAATGGATACTTTTTCTTAAAATGGATACAAGAACTATATAAATGAATACAAGAATTACATGAAGAATAAAATAGTATAGGAATATGGGAATTATTTATGGTTCATTTTTAACATATATATATATATATGTGATATATATATATTTATTTATATATATATATATATATATATATATATATATACATATACTGTATATGTATATATATATATATATATGTGTATATATATATATATATAATATATATATATATATATATGTATATATATATATATATATTAGTGATGTAGGTCACATCCGCATCCGCATCCGCATCCGCGGAAGATCCGCACATTTTCTCGCATCCGCATCCGCGTCCGCATCCGCACTTTGGACTGCGGATGTCGTGCGGATGTGGACCGTTGAGATAAAACGTCATTAATAAGCGGAAATTATCACATTCTACTATATTAATAGAACTAGTTCATTGTGCGCAAAAGTGATGCAAGCGACAAGACGAGAGGCTGTTCTTGTATGAAGTTACTCTCTTGCAACCTACTTAGATCCACGTTACAAAGCTAAGTTATTTTCACCTAGTACATTAGAACGAGTTAAATCATCACTTGGCAAAGCAGTTGAAGAGCTTCAATCTCTTGAATCTGTCGCTTCGCCACCCACCAAAAGAATAAAAGTTTCAGTGACAGAACCAACACCTTCAACAAGCAAATCTATCACAGAATCTGTCTCTCAGTTTCTTGAGTCAAGCAGCAATGACGAGACCTACGCGATGTCAAAAGATGTAGTAAGAATGATCGAGAGCTATCACCAAGAAAAACACCTGGCTGCATGTGACAATCCTATTAGTGGAAAAATACGCAGAATATCTATCCATACTTGAGTAAACTTGCAAGGAAACATTTAGCCTGTCCTCCAACAAACGTACCAAGCGAGAGATTATTTAGCAGTGCTGGATTAATATATGATGAAAAGAGAAACAGACTTGCAGCAGAAAAGGCAGAAAAGTTAATGTTCCTTAAGCATAACCTTCCTATAATTAAGTTTGAACATTAAACGATGAACATCTTAGTTTACTTTATTTTAATTACTCATTTATAAATATGCCTAATAAAACTTTAAACTTAATATAAATAGTTATCAAGCTAATTAAAGATCTCTTTCTATAAGGGTGGAGGTTGGGGAAAGAGGTCGGTGGGGTGCATTTGAGTTGGGTTCACGTCCCGCATCCTGGTAACACAATTATGGTTTCTAATTGTGGCTGAAACTCAACAAAATATAACGAATTTATCTGCAGACGAATTCACTAATTGATTTCTATATTAGTTAGATGCTTGATATTATTTTATATGTTCAGAGAAAAGTACAGCAATTATTGTACAATTAATCAATTATATTACATTATAGCTACAACTCTCTCTATATAATAACTTATTATATACGTTAAACACAACAAATCTCGAATATATCCTAAAAAATAACTAAAATGTAGATATCCGCATCCGCATCCGCATCCGCGGATGTTGAAATCAAACATCCTCATCCGCATCCGCGGATGTGAAAAAATGACATCCGCTACATCACTAATATATATATATATATATATATATATATATAGATAGTATATATATATATGTATATATATGTATATATATATATATATATGTATATATATATATATATATTATATATATGTATATATAATGTGTATGTATATATATATATATATGTATTATATAATATATATATATATATAATATATATAATATATATATGTGTGTGTGGTGTGTGTGTGCATATATATATATATATTAGGGTGTTTCATAAATTAAAAGTTTGGAAAAATTTTAATCCACATGGATCCCCTTGTTCCATTTGCTGAGGAGACTGATAAACCGAAGTATTTATTCAATAGTTTAAAGTTTACGGGTCCCCAGTTTGATGCTCTGGCAGATCATAAACTGAAAAAATTAAACAAAAATCTGTCAATGAATTTTTATTCAACAAACGAGTACCATTTCACTACACATTTTCACAAAGATACAAAAAACATAACCACTTCTTGCGAATCATTTGTCCATGAAATCCTTCTTGGTTTTATTCGGGTATTTCGCCCTATGCTGCATCACAGCAGGACTGACTTCTCCCTCAGTTCCCTCATAGAGTCATTGACTTGAGCAAAATCGTACGGCCGCACGTCCAACCGGTCGATGAACTTCCATTGTGCCTGAAACCTCTTGAAAACGGGTATATCGGGGCCACTTGAAGGGCCGTATGCACGCTTGAAGACGGAGCTGAGGGTGACTTCATAGATGTGATGCCGACAGGGGAAGTACATGAGTTCTCTGCCAAGACCTTTCTCAATCAGGACGCAGGCCCCGATATGAATCCCGGTGTTCGACGCTGTCGTTTCGAAAGACAGTCCCCGCACGCGCTCTTCCATCCTGTGTTCCTTGACCAAATCCAAGCAAACTCGCGCTATCTTCTCGCCGGTTCCGGACGTCACCTTAGGAACGCCGAGCAACTTCTCCTTGCCGTCGCCAGAGACGAGGACGGCGATCCGGTCAACGCTCTCCTTCCATTGCTCATTGTCAGGTAGGAGCTTACCGTCCCAATGCAAGACAAGAGGCTGACCAGGACAAACTTCGTCGGATTGATAACTTTCAGCAGCCACCTTCCTGAGAGCCTTGCGTGTGCGGTACATGGTACTGGCAGAAATGGACAGTTCATCCAAGTCAAAACCTAGTGATTTAGCCGCTGCAGCGTACGACATAGCTGAATCGCGGTACAAAATATTCAGCCGATCGTAGGTAGTCGTCACATCCTGTGAGATCAGATTCCTGCGTCGCTTCTTGGTATTTCCCTTGGAGGAGGATGGAAAAACTTCCACGGTTGGGTCAACGACATCTGAGTCAGTCTCTGACGAAGTTGAAATCACTAAAGCCCCCGTATCTTCTGCAGCTCCTTGTTCCTTCCTGGCCTTCTCCTGTTGTTCCTTAATCTTGTCCAGCCTCTTCCTTTTCCTAATCTCCTTATAGTGAAGCTTCATGTCAACAGGGCCCATGCTGCAGGAATTTGGATCTTCACGCTGCATGTCGAGAAAGTGGATGTCCTCCTGATTCTTCATCATTTCCTTAGTCTGTGAATGAGCAATGTCCATGATCTCCTTCGCTATTGCCTCCTTGAACATCGCCTCCTTCACTCGGAAGGACTCTGCTTTATGTGACTTGTGCTTCACAAGCCGGTCGTATTCCTTGAGAAGGGATTCCATCTTCCTCAAGGCCGAATCTCGACGCATCATGGGGATTCTCGCTCTCACCCAAAATATGAGACAGGCATCCAGGCACAGGTTCAGGCATTTAGTACGTCCAAATTTTTGCTCCTTTTGGTGGTAAAAGTACTTTTTGAGTACTTGCAACTGAGTTGGAAGGCCACTTGATGTGATGTTCGCATCCGTCTGGCCAATAAGAAACACTTCTGTTTTCGCTCTGGTAGACACCTGAAAAAGAAAACAAACTAAATAATTCCACAGAAATAATTTCACATCGTAATTAATTTCATTAATTAAATAAATAAAAGCAGTAACTGGGACTCGAACCAGTGTCATAGCCGTTTGGCGGCATCGCTCAAGTCGGCGTACACAGCGTACCTGCTGTGTACGCCGACTTGAGCGATGCCGCCAAACGGCTATGACACACTGGTTCGAGTCCCAGTTACTGCTTTTCTTTATTTATAAAACTGATACGTGTACACTACGTTCTCTTTGACAATTCATTAATTAAATAAATTTCAATACCGCAGTAAAATTACATTAATTACTATCATAAATAATTACCAGCTTAGTTGTCCAATATGCAACAGACTAATTAATTTCATGTAATATTAATAATAAATATCACTACCACAGTAAAATGACAAATTAAATAATAATAAATTTCAATACCACAGTAAAATGAGATAATTAGTAGCATATATAATTACCTCCATAGTTGTCCAATAGGCTATACAACACGAACCGCTCAAGTGACGAAGAAAACCGTCTTCACTGCAGGCAGGCGAGAAATGAACTGACAAAAAGTCGTCAAAGTTGGGGACCTCTAAATGCAGCGCGATCTGGTTCAAACTTGCACAAACGTGTTTTCTTGTTCTTTAGAATACGGAGAAACGTGTGGATTAAAACTCCAAGCTCATTTTTATTTTACCCTATAGGTATGAAACACCCTAATATATATATATATATATATATATATATAAATGTGTGTGTGTATATATATATGTATATA
>JAJOZX010000179.1:600000-802500 GCA_023014485.1 Bathynomus jamesi | reverse complement strand
GAGAGAGAGAGAGAGAGAGAGAGAGAGAGAGAGAGAGAGAGAGAGAGAGAGAGAGAGAGAGAGAGAGCAAATGTGAAGAGACAAGTAAATGATGCTTGGCTGAAAGTATGCCTTTCATCCTTAATAAATTTTTTTAATCCTTAAAATAACCGTATTTACCCGAAGTGGATGTGTCTTGATTATATCGAAACGAGCATAGCTCTATTTCTCATTTTCCTCGTTACTTCATTCCCATTTTATTTCGAACTCCAGACACCAAAATAAAGCTTTGAAAAATATAAACATATGTAAACGTTTGAGCTGGCGCGACAAACTCTTATTTAAAGCTATTTAATAACAAATATGTTTGAAGGGTCTGTCGATGGGCAAAGTCAGTGAAAATGACAAGATGTCAAACTGTAATCTAGGAAGTTATCAAGTCTTAATGGTTTTCAGAACAGGTAAAGAGAAATTATTAAGTTTACTGATCAACTTATATATATATATATATATATATATATATATATACATATACACGAGGGGCGGTCAGAAAATAAGTTTACACGGCGTATAATTTCGTAACTAAAGGACGTACATTGATTATGTTTGTATCAGGTGAATTCGCGAATCAGTGTTGGCAACAGTGCACGTCGATTTGGCTGCCATCTACTGTTCATTGGTTATATGAGTCAGTTGAACATGGCGGCTCGACTGGAACAGTGCCCTGTTCTACGGAGCAGTGCAGGACGTTTACGTTTAATGGCCGCTCGTAAGCGTTCCAGTGTTGAACAATATGCAGCTGCATTGATTGTTGTGCCTTTTTGCATGAAGTCTGCGAGCAAAAGGCCTTATGGTCCCAAAACACAGTAATCATCACTTCGCCAGCGGACCTCACAATCTTGAACTTCTTTGGTGGCGGGGACCCAGGGTGTTTCCATTCCATGATGGCACATTTTGTTTCCGGAGTACGGTCATGAACCCATGCCTCGTCTCCTGTGACAATGCGCTCGAGAAATTCTTGACCACTGACAGACTTGGAATATCGTTGCAGAAATGACAAGGCACTATTCCAGTCGAGTCGCCATGTTCATCTGACTCATATAACCAATGTACGGTAGATGGCAGCCGAATCGACGTGCAGTGTTGCCAACAATGATTAACAAATTCACCTGATACAAACATAATCAATGTACGTCCTTTAGTTACGAAATTATACGCCGTGTAAACTTATTTTCTGACCGCCATTCGTATATATATATATATATATATATATATATATATATATATATATATATATACCGGGTGTCCGAGAATTATCTGTACAATTTTTGGCTGTTATTAAAAGTCAACCATGAAGTGTAGAAATTCCAGTGTTGTCCCATTTTACAGAGAATCTCATTAAGTTTTTTCTGATACCAAGTTTTGAAGTTTTTTAGAAATTCCAGTGTGTCCGAACATTATCTGTACAATTTCATCTTTTAATAAAATTCTTGATAACACACGTAAAATTCTTAAACAAGATTATTTAGAATCTGTATTTTCAAAAGTTTCTTTTATTAAAGTAACGTTGTTACAAACATTCGATATGTGCACCATTAGTGATTCGCAAAACATCCAATCGATACTCCAAATGTTGCCATGTACGCTGCAGCATATCCACATCAATTCGCTCAATAGCAGCTGTGATTCTTGCTTTTAAATCATCAATGTCTGTCACCCGCGTACATTTCTAAAAAACTTGTCAAAACGTGGTATCAAAAAACTTAATGAGATTCTCTGTAAAATGGGACAACACTGGAATTTCTACACTTTATGGTTGACTTTTAATAACAGCCAAATATTGTACAGATAATTCTCGGACACCCTGTGTATATATATATATATATATATATATATATATATATATATATATATAAACACCAGTAATAAAATATACAAGTATTATAAAATAACGGGTAAATAAAAATTTTAAAAAAGTGCCCCTATTTATATTTGTCCGTTATTCTATAATGGTTGTATATTTTGTTGTTGGAATTTCTTCTTCAAAAAGGTAATAGATGGAAATTTTTATTGCGCATAAAGCAATATGCATATACCTATACATTTCTAATCTTTCGTTACTTAATAACTAATAAATATTGTGTATTAAAACCGTTGTTTCACCATTTCATACTTAAAACAATAATTTCCCCTAATTCCTAGGAAATTAGGAAAATACGATTCGCTACCAATAAACTATAGCCAAGTAAGGCCAAAAAAGGCCTAACTGGTGTATACGGAAAGCTAAGTGTTTAGTCTCTCATACTCACCTCACCTCACACCTCCTGACTTTATTTGTGGGTTTACAAAAAAAGACAGGATCTATTCTACCAAGCCTAAGACACTTGACGAAAAGATCAAAGTCTATGAGGTAATGAACAACATCCCAGCTGATCTATTTCCAAAACTTTTGTCAAGCATTTTTGCAAAGTTGCATATTGTGTAAGAGAAAAATGGCGATTTTTTTTACGCAGGAAGGAGGAGGCAAGGGCGAATGCCACCAAACACACTCCTCCCACAGAGTAAGAAGTGAGACAAAATCATGGGTCAAGGTTTTCGAGATGCCTGGACACTCTGCGTTCAAAAGATTGAAGGTCATAGACAGTGGGAAAAATGGATTGAGGAAAACCTTTTCAGAGTTCACCGGTTGAGTACATGAAAGATTGAAAAAAACTGATTAACTCTTGCGTTAGAGAGTTGGACAGAAAGGGAATGAGAATATATCAAAAGTTGGGTACTGCTTAGTCTCCTTAAAGGAGGAGGCATGCAGTTAGAGAGTTCAGAAGAGCAGTGTCCTTTATAATAGCGATAGTAAAGAGAGTTACAAGGAGTTACAAGGAAAAGAAGTACCTCAAAAGGCCTTGCGGCCCATACCGAGGAGGTACCAATGGCAAAGGGTGCCAGGGAAAATTTTCTACACCCTCAAATAATGTGCAAGATTTGGTCTAACATTTTCTTGAAGTGATCCACAGAGGAATTGTTCACAACTTCTGAAGGTAAACTGTTCCACATGTCACAGATCTTATAGGTAAAGTAATTCCCACACACACTAGTCCTAAACCGTTTAAAATCCAACTTCTAACCATTGTTGCGAGTTGAGTTATCATTTAAACTAAACATGCTTCTAAATTCGACATCGTTGAATCCGCGTAAGAGCTTGAAAACCTCGATCAGTTGACCGCGCAGCCTCCGAGTTTCCAGCGAAAACAGGTTCAGGGTGCTTAAGTGTCGATTGTAGCCCATATGCCTAACGGAAGGGATTAACTTTGTGGCCCTCGCCTGCACTCGCTCCAGCCTCTCAATATCTTTCCTGAGGTTGGGCGACCAGAACTGCACAGCATACTCTAGGTGCGGCCAAACCAGGGAATTGTACAGAGAGAGCACACTCTCCTTGTTCCGAAACTGAAATTGCCTCCTGATATAACCCAACAGCGACGAGAGAGAGAGAGAGAGAGAGAGAGAGAGAGAGAGAGAAAGAGAGTTACAAGGAGTTACAAGGACAAGAGGAAGCCTCAAAGACCTTCCGGTCCACTCTGGGAGGTTCCTGTTATTAAACAAGTTTATTTTTCTTTCAACTATCCTAGCAGTAGTAGAAAACTGGATAGAAAAGTAGAAGGTTCTCTCCCCACTCTCCGCTCCCTCCCTGCCAGAGGCAGGTACGGAAAAAGGTTGAAGAAAATACCTTGACCTCAGAAAAGTAGCCAAGGAAATTTTACAGGAAAGTGGAGAATATATAAATAACTCTATACTTAGCATGCTCACAGAGACACTGTGCAAGCGAACTCCTGCAGAGTTATGTTGTTTTAGTCTTAAACTATGAGAATATTCAGTACCTTGTCTAGCCTATTTTTAAACACATTTACACTTTGGTTGGAAACAACCTCTGAGGGAAGTTGGTTCCAGATATTAACTATTTTATAGGAAAAGAAATTCCCACAGACAAAGGTCCTAAATGTCTTTAGTTCCAGTTTAAACCCATTATTTCTTGTCGGATTGGCATTAAGTGAGAATAAGTTTCTGTAATCTACCCTGTCTATTCCATTGAGCATCTTGAAGACTTGAATAAGCTGACCCCGCATCCTCCTCGTCTCTAAAGTAAACAGATTTAGGCGCTCCAATTCCCGTTGGTAGCTTTGCATTCTCATTGAAGGAATAAATTTTTTAGCCCTTGCTTGTACTCTTTCTAACCTTTCTATGTCCTTCCTGAGGGATGGAGACCAAAACTGCGCACAGTATTCCAGTTGATGTCTGACTAGTGAATTATAAAGAGAGAGAGAGAGAGAGAGAGAGTAAGCGCCGGGAATTGATGAGACAGATAGCCTTTGATGCCACACGATCAAGTACTGTAGAGCTGTGTGGCTTGAGCTACTCCACACATGAGAAGCGAACTTCATACAGAGGCGAACAAGACCCTTGTATAGAAAGAGCAATTGAATAGAAGGCTGTTTTAGAAAGAGAATGTCTTAGAGGCTGTTTTAGAAAGAAAGTATGTCGATCTTTCCAGAAAGATCATTAGAAAATGAAAAACGAAGAATGTTAAGAGAAGAGGAAGGATTGAGTTGTGTGTTGTTGAAAGTGTATTGTGACGAGTAGACAGATGAAGGAACTGAGATTTTGAGACATTAAAAGCAACATGGTTTTCTCTGACCCAGTCAGAGATAGTAGAAAAATCAGAGGTTGGGTGTACCAAAGTTGTCCCACGCCACGCATTGAGGGTCTGTTGAGCGGGACGTGTTGTGAAGCGGGTGGAGAAGTGTAGATTGGAATGATCGGCAAAGGAGTGAATAGGATAGGAAGTGCGACTTAATAGGCCATTGATAAATAACAGGAAAAGAGTTAGTGATAGGATAGAGTCCTGAGGAACACCACTATTAATAACTTTTGGAGAAGAACAATGGTCATCAACAACCGCAGCTAGAGATCGGCCAGAAAAGAAATCAGAGATGAAGACAACGATAGAAGGATAAAAACCGAAGGAGGGCAATTTGGAAATTGAGGATTTATGCCAGACTCTATCAAAAGCTCTTGATATGTCTAGCGCAATAGCAAAGGTTTTACTGACAACTCGAAAGAAGGGTGACCGAAAGTCAGAGAGATATGGAAGCTCACCAGTAGAGCGTCCCTTGCGGAACCCATACTGACAATCTGAAAGAAGAGTGTAAGAAGAGAAGTGTTCAAGAATCTTTGTGATGCACTCGGCACATTCGGAAGGGGCCAAGCCACGGAAGCAGTCATCATTCCATGGGAAATCAGAGAAATATTGTCTAAGGGCCTTCCAGTCAGAGGCGCCAAAGTGCCAAAGACGTCTCCTATTGAGAGGTAGGCAGAATCTGCTCTAGGTCACTCATTTTATAGAAGTTGTAAGCTAGTTCACGGGGGATGTTAGTGAAATGGGATGGAAGCCAAAGCTGGTGGTGAACATGGAAATCACCTAAAATGGAGAGTTCAGCGAAAGGAGAGTGGAATACTCCACTTTGGAAGTGAGGTATTCAAGGAGTTTTGGATTGCTGGTAGAATTAGGAGAAAGGTAGAGAGTACAGATGTATTTAGTTTGAGATTAGCATCTAAGGCCTAAGCCGTAGCCAGACGGTGTAAAATTAGGAGGGTTCAAGTTCGGGAATACGAGAGCAAGTTAAGTCTCGTCGCGTACATATCCTCAACGTCTATCTTTAGAATGAAATTGAATATAGAGAAAGTAGGAGGGTACAAAAAAAGGGTTGCTGTCATTCGTCCCAGACACCTGAGTTTCAGTGAGGAAGAGAAGGTAAGGTTTAGAGGAAGAGAGAGGTGGTGTTCAACAGATTGAAAATTTTAAGAGAGGCCACGAATGTTGCAGAGGTTTATGAAACATAAATCAGGCAGAGGCCCAGAACATCTCGAATGGGCAGTAGTAGAATCAGCCCCGCTGCCTGGGTGTGGAGTCCCTGAATATATTGTTTCGTTAAGGTTAAAAAAAATCCTGTTTTACTCACTTATTGCTTTTTTGTCTGGATTCCTTTTTTTTAATTAGAAATAGGGACTTTTTTGTGATATCTGGTGTATATATATACGGTATATATATATATATATATATATATAATATATATATATATATATATATATATTAGGGTGATTCAAATATGGGGGTAAAAAAATTTTTTATATTTTAATGTGTTCAACCCTTTAAATGGTTCATTTCAACATAAAAACAACTATCCTAAAATATTTTAGCAAATTTTTAATTTTTAGGGGTTGCTACCAGCAATTAAAAATTGACAGAACGACTCAAATTGTCAAATTTCTCCACACCACCCAGGGGGTACAGTACAAGGCGCATTGCTTTTTTTTAATGTGGAAAGCTCCCCCGTAGGTCCTACCATAACCACAAGCATGCATAATTAAACTATGCATGTTTCTTTCTTCCTATCAGGGTAAACAGCCCTGTAGTCTTTCACTACTTGTAGCAAGAATTGTTTTTGATCTTCGTCATGTGTTAGTATTTTATTATATTCATCCATTAATTTTACTCCTCTTTCCGCTATATTATTCACGACTTTCCACTGTTTGATAGATTTCTTAGCGGAGTTATACTCTTCATCATTATGCCATTCTTTAGCATCTTTGAGTAAAAATTTTGAACTAAATTCTGTTATTGTAAAGAATCTTTGAGTATTTGATGTGACAAAATCTTCTAATTTATTCGTTGGAATAAGTGCAGGATCTAGAAAAGCCCGTTTTGTAGGAAGAGTTTGTTGTATTTTGCAAGGCCTTTACAATTTTGTTTTTCGTTTCAGTAGGCACTTCATCATAAAAGGCCAAGGCTACCAGTTCTTCTGATAGGTACCAGAGGTGACCTAACAGTTTTTTAATAGCAACAAATGCAATTGTGTCATTTATTTGTTTGTAGACTACAAGATTCTGTAATAATTCCAGATCAAGACGAGGAGCGCAAGATGGCACAGAAGCTGTAAACCATGCCTTTACATATAACCGAGTAGCAAATAGACAGATGTCGTTTAGTCCTTTTTTGTCTTTTACTGAAATTTTGAACTGAGATTTGAACATAAAAGTTTTTAATGAATATGTAATTTTGGCCATCCACCTAGCCCGATGAAGTCCCGCTGGATGTTTAAATTTGATTCCACCTTTTGGTTCACCTCCCCCAAAAACAATTGTTAACTGCAATAGTTGTAGGTAATCGTCTCTTGGTTGGAATGTATCTAGTTGATTTGCTGCAAATATAATTATGTCATCTTTGATGTCATGAATATTTTCATAGATATCTGGATCTGATAATGCTGTTTCCTAGTCCTCCTTATTAATGCTTGGCCATTTTTCTCTGAACTTCTTAAAAAGGACTATATCTGGGCCAGAAGATAGTGATAAAGACTTTGAAACAACAGCTTCCAGCATAATTTCAAATATGTGGTGTAGACATGCCAGCCACAATAAATCGTTGTCAAATTTTTGTTCTAGAAGAATAGCTGCACCATTTCTAGGACCAATATTGGCTGCCGTTGTATTGAAACACACGCATTTTATTTGTTCGCAGATGCCCCATTCAAGCGATGTCTGATTGTTTGCATTAAAACTAGGGACGCATTTCTGTCACTCAATTTTGCAACATCAAGACTTCCTAATAATTAATTTATCATCAAACAATTTTCTACGTTTGCCAACCTTACTTTTCCATGTTGAAGGTTGTGCAGCACAGAAACCAGATTCATCACTTTTACTCTCCTCTGATTCTGATTCTGATGATGTACTGGTGAGTATGACAGCCTCTTCATTCTTCTTTCTTTTGATCTCTTCTTCTGCTTTCCTCTTTTCATAACGTTGTTGCTTTTCTGCTGCTCTTTGCTCGTTTTTAGCAACAGCCTTATCAATGGTACCCATTTTTCCATGACGTCCTTTCTCACGTTGCATTTTCAAGAATTTCTTATCATCTTCTATTTTTATAAGCTGCATAGCATTCTCATGAGCAATGTCAAATAAGTTTTCCAGTTTATCTTTCCATTTTTCTTCTTTATTATTTAAATTTTGTGATCTTTTCAATTTGTTTCCTTTGTTTTTCTTAAGCAGCTGCCATTCCTTTAGTATTCCTTGAATTTTATCTACTACATGTATTCTTTGTTTTGCTGGTATTCCTGCTTTTTTCCAAACTGCTAGCACATCATCCGCAGTAGAGCAGCATGATTCTCTAATGCCTTGCTTTTTAATATTTCTGTAGTGCATGAAGAGGGCCATCATTTCCTTCTCTGATGGTAATACGGATGTTTTTAGTACTGCAGAGGGCTGCCCAATTAGCCATACTTCAGTTTCTTTTCTTGTAGAACTTCTCCCAACTGAGCAACTGTGTGATGGTGAGTTAGGCCTAGCTTCCATAATCGATTAATTGGTATCAAAATTACGAGTTCCAAGCAACAATTAAAAGCAAGCTAGTATATAAACCATTAATTAAAAATTCTGAAATATAAACAATTAAACATAAAATCATAAGTTGTAAAAACAAACAAATTGAAAAAAAGGGAAACTTTGACGCCTGGTAGCACATAGTAAATTTTATTTAAAATTCACCAAATTTGGCATACACTACTTTTTTGTCATAGGGAACAAAAATACAGGTTGAACAATTAAAAAAAAAACTTTGATTTTTTTTTAATCACCCTAAATTTATATATATATATATATATATATATACACACGAGGGTGGGCTGAAAATTAATGATGCCTCCACTTGAATAATTCTGGATTGTGTAAAGGTAGCCAGATAAAACCAGTTTTGTGTTGTAACTTGATATCCCCATCCCATTCCAAATTGTTTAGAGGTAACCAGATAAAACCGGTTTTTTGTTATAGCTTAATATAACCTACACTCATTCCACACGTTGGTTCAGTATCGATTGCAATGGAAAGGAGTAAAGATGTTCGCTTCGAGTAACGTGCCGTGATTGAATTTTTAACCGCGGAAAGTTTGCTCCCATAGACATTCATCGACGAATGCAAGCTGTGTACGGCAAACAGTGTGTTGATGTGAGTACCGTTCGACGTTGGGCGAGGCAGTGTAAAGAAGGAGAAGCAGGGCAAGAAGATTTGCGAGACTAATCGCGAAGTGGAAGGCCTGCAACGGCAACCGACAAGTCTCATCGGAACTACGTTCATGAACTGATTCATGGAAATCATAGCATTAAACAAAATGAAATTGCTGCAATGCTCGATATCTCCAAAGAGCGAGTGGGGCACATTATTAATATTCTCGGTTCCCGAAAGGTCTGCGACAGATGGGCGCCTCGCATGCTCACTGTCGAGATGAAAACTGAGAGACTACGCATTTGCCAAGAAAATTTGTAGCGCTTCGAAAATGAAGATGAATTTCTGCACAGCAGTGTGAAAGCAGAGACATGGGTCCACAATTATGACCCTGAAAATAAATGGCAGTCCATGGAATATCGGTGTTGTTCTTGAAGATTTTAAGGAAAGAGGGACAGCAATCAACTCCGCACTTTATATTGAAACTCTGAAGACGTTGAAAAAACGGAGCAGGAGGGTTCGCACCACAAAAACGCAGTCATTGTTCACATGACAACGTACAGCCTCACACCAGTGTTCAAACTCGAGAAGCAGTTGAAAATCTGCAATTCACCCTCTTTCCGCATCCACCATATACAGTAGCTCCGATTTAGCACTATGCGATTTTCACCTTTTTCCTAAACTTAAAAAACATCTCCCTGGAAATCGCTACGAATCTGACGAAGAAATTAAGGCCGCTATGAAATTTTTGTTTCGTAGTCAAAGCTCCGAGTTTTACGGGATGGATTTCGAAAACTCATTTATCGTTGGGGTCACTCTATCGAGGTAGAGGGTGATTTTATTGAAAAGTAAATGTATTGTTTTGAAGAATAAACTCTAAAGTACATATCTGCTTTTGTTTCCATAAAATCTTTCAACCCGTTTAAAATTTATTTGAGTGGCGGCATTACTTTTCAGCCCACCCTCGTATATACTGTATATATATATATATATATATATAGAGAGAGAGAGAGAGAGAGAGAGAGAGAGAGAGAGAGTGTGTGTGTGTGTGGTGGTGTGTGTGTGAACATTAATGTTTTGTAAAGTTATTAAAAAACAATTTAAATACTTCGATTTGAATGATAAAAGAACTTTCGTTTGTTCAGTATGTAATGCATATTTAAATCTTCAAGAAAGGCCTGATCATTCATTTTAGTTTGCATATGACTTTTATTAGCAGTAACATATACTCAGTGTTGGGCATGTTACTAGGAAAAAGTAGTGACGTTACTTTAGCCCTTGTAGACACCAATCGACCAGGGAAGTACTCCGGGGAGGACCTTAGACAGTCTTCCTTAGCTGATCTTTTTCCGTATCTCATCTACCCTGTGAGTAGTCCAGCATGCTCTCAAATACACGCTTCTCTCCCTGTTCCTCACTACATATACATGAGTCTTGCACACTACATAATCTTTTCAAAATTTAAAAACAAAAAAAAATGGCATAAACTTCAAAAGCCTGGGAGTCACCTGGGGAGGGGACCATAAATGTCTCTACTTCTGGCTCCCCCGCTGCCGATACCGGGAATGCAGATCCGGGCAGCGGGGCTGGATCTGCTATTGCCCACTCAAGATGTTCTGGGCCTCTGTTTCATTCACTTTTCTTAAACTTCTGCAACATTCGTGGCCTTCTCTCAAATTTTCAATCTGCTGAACACCACCTCTCCTCCTCTAAACCTCATCTTGCTTACCTCAATGAAACTCAGGTGTCTGGAGTGACTGACAGCAACTCCTTTTCTGTACCCTCTTACTTTCTCTACACTCAATTTCACTCCAAAGGTGGATGTTGCGTATATGGTCGCAATGACCTAACTTGTTCTCGTATTCCTGAACTCGAATCTTCCGAATTCTATACCCTCTGGCTACAGCTTACATGCCAATCTCAAACTATATACATCTGCGCTGTTTACCTTTCTCCAAATTCTACTGACTATCCAAAATTCTTTGACTACCTCACTTCCAAAGTGGAATACATTCTTTCCCGCTCTCCCTTTGCTGAAATCTCCATTTTAGGATGATTTCAATGTTCACCACCACCTTTCTAGAGCAGATTGTAGAGCACCCTACTCGTATCCCCGATCCCCTTGGAGATAGGCCCAACATTCTGGATTTATTTCTTACCACTCATCCTTCTTCTTACTCTATGAAACTTTTCTCTCCGTTGGGCTCCTCGGATCACTATCTTATATCTATTTCCTGTCAGTAACATGGGCGCAAAAGGGTAGAGTGCAATTGCAATGTTGCAAATGGGAGGGGGAAATGTTACAAAGGGGGTTATGCATCAAGGGGGAGGGGGGAGGGGGTATGAAACAAGAGGGTAGGGGGAACCCCCAAGTTGCATGAAGGGGGGAGGTTTCGGGGAGAAGTGGGACGGCCTCACCCCCCAAAGGGGTATACCTAACCTAAAAGAGAGAGAAAGGAGGAGGAGAGTCTTTGGGAGAGAAGTTGGGACGGCCTCACCCCCCAAAGGGGTATCTAACCTAACAGAGTTACAAGGAGGAGGAGTTACAAGGAAAAGAAGTACCTCAAAAGGCCTTGCGGCCCATACCGAGGAGGTACCAATGGCAACGGGTGCCACGGAAAATTTTCTACACACTCAAATAGTGTGCAAAATTTGGTCTAACCTTTTCTTGAACTGATCCACACAGGAACTGTTCACAACTTCCGAAGGTAACCTGTTCCATGTGTCACAGATCTTATACGTAAAGTAATTCCCACACACACTAGTGTGTGGGAATCCAACTTCCAACCATTGTTGCGAGTTGGGTTATCATTTAAACTAAACATACTTCTAAAATCGACATCGTTGAACCCGCGTAAGAGCTTGAAAACCTCGATCAGTTGACCGCGCAGCCTCCGAGTTTCAAGCGAAAACAAGTTCAGGGCGCGTAACCGTCGATTGTAGCCCATATGCCTAACGGAAGGGATTAACTTTGTGGCCCTCGCCTGCACTCGCTCCAGCCTCTCAATATCTTTCCTGAGGGTGGGCGACCAGAACTGCACAGCATACTCCAGGTGCGGCCGAACAAGGGAATTGTACAGTGAGAGCACAATCTCCTTGTTCCGAAACTGAAATTGCCTTCTGATATAACTCAATAGTTTCTGGGCTTTCTTTTCCACCTCTACACACTGTTTCGTAAACTTAAGGTCGCTGCTAATTAGCACACCCAAGTCCTTTTCTAAATCAGTCACCTCGATATTACTACCCAACATCGAGTAGTCCAACTTGGGATTGGCGTAGCCAATGTGCATCACTTTGCATTTACCCAAGTTAAACGGCATTTGCCATTTTTCGGACCACTCTCCTATCCTACCTAGGTCCGCACGCAGTTCCTCGATCGCTTCGGGCGTCCCAACATTGGCCCCAAGCTTGGTGTCATCAGCGAATTTGGCGATCCGACTGACGATGCCACCGTCGATATCATTTATGTAAATGATAAACAACAGTGGCCCCAAAACGGAACCCTGAGGAACCCCACTAGTGACCGAGGCCCAACCCGATCTAGCCCCTTTAATTACCACCCTCTGCCGCCTACTCCTCAGCCAGTTTTCAATCCACCTACCTATTTCCCCACCGATACCCAGCGCGCGCACTTTCGCCGTTAGCCGGCTGTGAGGTACCTTATCAAAGGCTTTCTGAAAGTCGAGATAAAGTATATCAATAGCCCTACTCTTATCGTACTCACTCAACATGACGTGGAAAAACTCGAGCAAGTTGGTGAGACACGACCTATGCCGTCTAAACCCATGTTGGGAGTCCCCAAGCAGCTTGTAGGAATCCAGATGGTCAACGATCCTATCAGCTATTATCCCTTCTAATAATTTACCTACAACTGAAGTGAGACTAATGGGACGATGTTGCATCTGGCAGAATGAGATATCTAGGTAACAACAGCTGTCATATAGAAGGTCGGGAGTTGCCAGGGAGCACTATTTATTTTAATTATATGGAGGGGGTTGCCAGAGAGCACTATTGAATTTGTTTATTTATATATATGAAGGGGTTGCCAGAGAGCACTATTTATTTTAATTATTTATATATGGAAGTTATCAGATACCACTATTAGAATTATTTATTTATATATGGAAGTTGTCAGATACCACTATTTTAATTATTTATTTATATATGGAAGGGTAGCCAGTTATTTAATTTATTTATTTATATATGGAGGGCTGCCAGATGTTTATTTCAACTATTTATTTATTAAAGGTGAGAGAGAGATGCTCAATGCTTAGAGGGGGTTCCCAGATACCACTATTTATTTTAATTAATTATTTATTAAAACTCATAGTGTAAATCCATGCCATCTGGGGAAAAAAATAACTACGAGTGGGTAGAGTGCAATTGCAATGTTAATCAATGTTGTAAAAGGGTTGGGGTAAATATTCATATGAGTCTATATATATATATATATATATATATATATATATATATATATATATATATATATATATATATATATATTCCAAATGGTGTCCAACTAATGGTTTATAAAGATTTATATATAGAGATTGTCTCAAGGTCTGGTCTTTCCGGGTACAATAGTTATCAGAAAATTTTTCAAACAAGTAAAATGTCTTACCAATTAAAAGAAATATGGAATGATCCTTCAGGGCAACAATATAAAGTTAGTGTTTAATTTGTATATATTTAATGAATAGTCAAACCAGCGTATTATTTAAAAAAATTTTCACTTTAGTATAAACATACACATATAGTGTCCCCTTTCCCCCACGTCGCTCTCTCCCCCAGCAACCCAACTGAAAACCTTTTCTTTCACTTTTGGGGGGGTTTGAGTTCAGACCTTTCCATGTCTTAAATGATTAATTTCCCCCACCCCACCCTCCCGATCCCTATTCCCCCTCCTCCACAAACATTTTAATAATGTCTCGCCTGTCCACACTAACACCTTAATTTCTGTGACAGTTGACGAACACTATTAAAACATAATTTGTAGTGTTAATTATATTTACCTATCAACGCAGTTTAGTGTAACATTTATTTAAATGTACATAAAATAAAATTTATATTAGGCATTTCAATAGGAATATGGTTTAAACAGGTGAAATGCGCCTGAGTGAACTAAAGGTAGTTTAATTCTTATTTACAAGAGACGGTTAGGATCGAAGACAAAAAAAAAGAAATATTGACTAGAACTTTCTCAACGTTTCAATCGGAAAAAAAAAGAAACGATCTTCAAGAGTCAGACCAGAGACTAACCATTTATTGTACACGGTTTTGCCTAAGTAATAATAAACCTAAAACATCTCGCCAGAACGATAGTTACATAAGCATCTCTACTCAGATGCACAAAATTAGTAACATTTAACAGTATCGGCTATTAAGGGCTGGGAAGGTAAGTAAACTGTATCATTAAATTAGCCTGATGAATAAAAAAAAAGCAATTACTACATACGTTTATGAATAAAAATGTTTAGCTTTTGCTAGCGTTTACTAGATGGATATAAAGCAAATGTTTAAAAAAATTAGTAATATGAAGACTGAGGTGGAGAAAAGTTTGATGTAAATGCTACTGGCAACCAAAAAATGGTGTACAAACCTTGGGAGAAATCTTTTTGGATATACTGAACTCTCAATCAAATCCGGTGTTCAACAAAATACCTGGTATTTTTTCATTTTTCTTGTCTTCATGGTTAATTAATTTGTAATTAATTTTAAATTGAATAATTAAATTTTTTAATTTCATAATTTTAAAAAATATACATTTTTATTAATTTTAAATATTTTAATATTTTAATTAATTTTAAAAATTAGTAGATTTGATGTAGATTGCAATGACTTTTTTTTCATTGCAGGAGCTGTCTCTGTAGGTATTTCAAAGCCCAAAGAAAGTTCGCAGTCGCTCCAAGAAGACTGTAATCATCCAGAAGAAACATTTGACAGTTCCAGCAACAGGAGGACGTTTATGACAGTTCTGTCTCATCAGGAAAATTTCCTAGTGAATCTATGAAGAGGAAAGTCGCTTCAACTTCGTTGCCAGAAACAGAAGAAACAAAGGAATTAACTACTGCACAGCTGCAACGACTGGTACTGCTTGACCAACTAAAACTCATACGTATGCAGCAAGAAGAGATCCTTGTGCGCAAGAACAGGGTGGAAATAGATATGGAAACCAACAGATCATACTTAAATCTGTAACTTTATTGACATGAAGTACATACAATTTTTTTTGTGAAAATAACATATATGTGTAAGATACAAATAAAGTTACTCTTCTTTAAATAAGTTTGTAATTTCTAGCCTTTTTTGTTCGCCTAAACGCTTAAGTAGGCCAGCATTTGACGAAACTTCACAGAATTGTCCTTGAATGTTATTGGGGCCTGTTTCCTCTTGGTACTGAAAATCCTCATCCTTTAAATGTTTGGCTATATTGTGTAGAACTACACAAGAAACAATTACATTAGGAATTTTAGAAAGGTCTAGCCTCACTTTATACTGCAGAATAGGAAATCTAGCCTTAAGTTGCCCAAAGCACTTTTCAATAATCACACGCTCTCTGCAAAAAAATTTATTATAACGCCTTTGTTCATGTGTTTCTGCATTTCTCCATGGAGTCATTAACCAAGTTCTTAAAGGATAACCATCATCTCCCAACAGCAAACAGTTACTAGTGCATCTGTTCATCTCATTATAGATGCGAGAGTTCTTCAAAATTCTACTATCGTGTACGCTTCCTGGCCACTGCACATCAATGCTAGTGAACATTTCATCAGCATCACACGTTGCTTGGACATTAATGCTTGGAAACCCTTTTCTGTTTATATACTCATCACCATGTTCTTTCATTTTCGGAATACGCACATGAGTACAATCAATCGCACCAATTGCATAAGGAAATTGATATTTTCTTGACCACTTTTCTTGAGCCACTCTGATTTCAGGCTCAGATTGAGGAAACTTTATCCATAAATCTGCCTTTTGCACAATTTTCTTGATAACATCCGCAGTAACTTTACTCACTGTACTTTGATGAACTCCCATTTCCTCTCCGATACCATTTTGGTACCCTGGATCTGACACATATCTAAGGAATATTTTCATGCGATCTTTAGTCGAGAGAGCACCACCACATTTTTCTCGTTTCACCCAAAAAATAGCTTGCCAGTCATTCCACATTCAGTTCACTAAAACGGTACAACTTTTTATAATCGTCTGCTGAAGTAATTCGTCGGTTCTTATAAGTTTTTCCTTTACGAATTTGGAAACATGCAGCCATAGTAAGACACACAACCTGTTCTTAGCAACTTCAAGCACCAACTGAGCTGCCTTGTAATTTTTCAAGCAATTGCTTATAAGCTGAAGCAAATGCTAGATTTTATTCTTACTAAATGAAGCAATTGCTTATACTTTCTAAGCATTTCCTTGAATTTCCAAGCAATTGCTACTAGCAAAAGCGAATGATTTTTTTATTCATAGTAATAGAAGCAATTGCTTGAAAATTCAAGCAAAAGCATTTACTTGAACTTTTATTCATCAGGCTCATTAATGTCTTCTTATCTGTTCAAGAGTTGTTAGTTTCCCATTTACTTTTAACGTGAATGATTTCAACGAGTTCTGTTAAGTTGAATGGCTACATATATAGAGTGGATCTTTAATGACACCAAATTATTTTTTTCATTAGTTCTCTCCTCTTTCTACCCATTCGCCAGGTTTTAATTAATCTTTTTCACTGATCATGACCTATAAACACACTCTCTCTCTCTCTCTCTCTCTCTCTCTCTCTCTCTCCTCGCAGTACTGAGTAGAAGATTTTCCTGCTCCTGACAGAGGGTGGCAAAAAATGTTGGCATTATGAAATTCATGCATTTCCATTTTCTGGTGTGTGCGTAGGCAGCTGGATATAAGTGAGGTCTTGAGTTTGTGGTAATTTACAGATGTAGTGGATAATTTCGTTTTATGAGATAACACTTTTGGTGCCTCTGAACATTAAAAAGATTATATTAAAAAGTCCAAACATTATTAGTACACTGGTTAACCTTTGTTTCCCTTCCACGAACCTGGTCTCCTCTCTCAGCAATGCTAGCCACTACACCGCTGAGATGCATTGTATATCCGTATAACCGTGTATATATATATATATATATATATATATATGAAAATTATTTCACGAAGGTAACACGTGAAAAATATTTATGATGAATAAAACCACGAAGGAAAGGAAACAAAATGGTGCTCAAGCGCTTTCGTCTAATGACATCCTCAGGATAGTGTTCCTGAGGATGTCATTAGACGAAAGCGCTTGAGCACCATTTTGTTTCCTTTCCTTCGTGGTTTTATTCATCATATATATATATATATATATATACACACCATCTATTTTTATATTTTAGCAGCACCGAAATCTCAATTTGAATTTAATTGTTACTCCTACTTTTTCTATATCATATTTTCTTTAAGAACTTCCGTTCTCTGAAGCTATAAATTAAGGAGTAACTTATAGAAATAATTTTCAATAATTTCATGGTTTCATAAATACCTTTCATTGATTTTTTATTGGCGATTTGTGTGTAACTGACATTCGGGTAAAAGTTCGTTCTAACATAAACAAATTTACATTAACAATATTTTTGATATCGGTAATTAAGTCGTATCATAGTTTCAATCCAATGAAAATAGGTGGTTTTTGAGATGAAGACAATTGAGGTATATAACAAGCTTTGATCTATTTCTGGTCTGATACGAGTGGATATCTTGATGAATTATAAAATATCTATTTACCAATTGTAAATAAAAATAAAAAGTGCCAGTTTGATTACACCATTAAGCTTTATTAGGTTTAGCTCTTTAAATAATGCACAAGAGGGATGAAGGAAATCGCCATCAGATAAATAACCTTATTGCTCTTTTTGGATGACAAAGATACCGTTTAATGCGTTGTATAAGGAAGAACAAGAGTATAATAAAGAGTCAATAAAACCTGTTTAGTGATTACATTTCTAAGTTTAAACATTAGAGCAACGCTCCTTGAAATCTTGTTCGCGATATAATTTACATGATCACTCCATTGCAAATTCTTATCTAGCATTACACCAAGAAATTTTGTAACAGTAGATTCCTTTATAGCGATTTCAGTAACATTGAGTTCATCAAGATGTACATTTCTTTTATTAGTAAATTCATAAAATTTGTTTTACTGGTATTCAGGAAGAGTTTGTTGGTGGTCAACCATTATGTTACACTGATGAATTCTGAATTAAATATATTCTTAGCTGAATTAACATCTTTGCAAGAAAACTATACATTTGCATCATCTGGAAACATTATGAAGTTGAGTATATCAGATGGGCGTGGAAGGTCATTTATATATAATAAAAATAACAGTGGACCCAGAACTGGGCCCAGTGATACACCATGTTTGACAAGCGCTTTAGTTGAACAATCCTTATTTATTGATACAAAATGATATCTATTGGACAAATAACTTTTAAACCAATTACTGATTGCTCCTCTGAAGCCGTAACAATATAATTTATTAAGTAGAATATTATGATCTATTATATCAAACACCTTACTCAAATCCATATATATTGATATCATTATTTCTTTGTTCTCTTTAGCGTTATTTGCAATTTCCATAAGATTTAAAATAGCCACTTCCGTTGTTTTATTATTACGGAAGCAATATTGATTTGGAGATAATAAATTGTAGGATTGTAAATGTCGCTGCATTCTACTTTTTACAATTTTTCAAAAACTTTGCTGAACACAGATAATGAACCCTCCGGCCTGTAATTTGTTGCTAGTGTAGGATCATCCTCTTTAAAAAGGGTTGCTATACAACCAGTTTTTAGCATTGATGGGAATATTCATTTGGAAATACTTTGATTGATAATTTTGCCCAAAGTTACAGATTTCTTAGCAAATTTCAGTATAGGTACAGGAATGTTATGAATGTTATTTTTTGCATTTTTAATTTACCAACAATATTCCCACCTCAGTAGAGGTAGCTGGAACAAAAGAAAATGAATTTAGTGGGCTGGGTAGCATATATTCTTGAGGTGAGTGATCATTATTTAGTAATTGTGAGCGAGCTTATCCGCTATTGAAGTAAAATGTATATTTAAATAGTCTGAAATAGAAGTATAATCAGTTATTTCTTTATTATCAACATTTAATTTCTCTAAATGCAAAAAACTTCACTTTTTTACGTGAAGGTCAAAATATGAGAATAAAAACCCACTCTAATAGACAGAGTTTATTTCCACGACAGTTTCGACGCCCACTGGCATCCTCCTCGGGTGGATACAGAAACACAAATGAAACAAAACAAGAGGGAAAAAACAGTTCAGGGATCGACCGTTAAGAAATTCGCACCTAGGTTGGATTCCATTCTCTCGAGACAGGAGGGGCATTTTCATTAAGTACATTCGCACAAATTTTAAAACTATCTTCCTGTTCTAAACATACAGATTCTATTATTTTTACATAATTATTACATTTATAATTAAATTTATTACATTTAATATTGCATAATTATTAATTACAGAAATTATAAATTTATTATTACATTGGTTATTACATTGTTGTTTATTATACAGAAATTATAAACCGAAAAACGAATGAAAAAGGCGATTAGGAAATAATCCAGAGACCATTGAGAAATTCGCACCTAGGTTAGATATCGTTCTCCCGAAACCAGAAGGGCATTTTATTACAGGGTCAGCTTATAACTACATTTCCACAAATTAAAAATATCTTCTTGTTCTATACATACAGATCCTAATGTTTTGACATAATTACTGCATATATTTATTTCCACATTAATTACTTCCATTATTACATTTACTAAAAGCGAGTAAGGAAACATTCCAATCCAGAGACATTTAAGAAATTCACACTTAGGTTCGAACACGTTCCCACGACTCCGTAAGGGATTTATTGACCAAGAATCTCATTAAAGGGTCTAACTTATAAGTACCTTCACACAAATTAAAATTATCTACTTTTTCTATACACACAGATTCTATTATTTTTCTTTTGACATAATTATTACATTTATAAAGTACCTTACTTGATTCCCAATCTATAGCATGATTATTTTGGCTAGCGTGATAAAAAATGGCATTATTAGTATTACAACTTCTGAAGGCATATTTGTGTTCTTTGATACGGGTTTCAATATTTCTTCCAGTTTCACCCACGTATACTAAATCACAACTTTTACAGGGAATGCTGTAGACACAGGCTTGTTCCTCTTTTGCAACGTTATTCCTAACCAATTTACTTTTCACGGTAGACGAATATTTGAACGCCAAAGCAAACTTAAATTCTTTCGTCAACGGTTTTACTCTTTCTAAGCCGGCAATGTAAGGCAAACTCACATATTGTTTTTGGTTAACTGAAGGTTCCCGAGGGGCATAAAAAGATTTTCTGCTTTAAAATACGCCTTTCCGATAAACCACTCAGGATATTTTAAATCCTTAAAAATGTTCCAAATCTTTGAATTTTCCGGATCCAGCAAATGTGGGCTACAAATCCTGAGTGCTCTTAGAAACATGGAAGAAATAATTGAGCTTTTAACCCCTTCATCATGATATGAAAAATAATGAATGTACGAATTACAATGAGTAGGTTTTCTATAGACCGTGAAATTGGGCTTTCCGCTTTCGTTAATGACCAAAACATCTAGAAAAGGTAATTGTTGTCGTTCTCCCATTCATATTTAAATTTAATAGAGGGAACAAGATTATTTAATGACTGAAAGAAAGTGTCAAAGTTGTTCCAGTGGTCATTTTGGCCTGACCACTGGAACAACTTTGACACTTTCTTTCAGTCATTAAATAATCTTGTTCCCTCTATTAAATTTAAATATGAATGGGAGAACGACAAACAATTACCTTTTCTAGATGTTTTGGTCATTAACGAAAGCGGAAAGCCCAATTTCACGGTCTATAGAAAACCTACTCATTGTAATTCGTACATTCATTATTTTTCATATCATGATGAAGGGGTTAAAAGCTCAATTATTTCTTCCATGTTTCTAAGAGCACTCAGGATTTGTAGCCCACATTTGCTGGATCCGGAAAATTCAAAGATTTGGAACATTTTTAAGGATTTAAAATATCCTGAGTGGTTTATCGGAAAGGCGTATTTTAAAGCCAGAAAATCTTTTTATGCCCCTCGGGACCTTCAGTTAACCAAAAACAATATGTGAGTTGCCTTACATTGCCGGCTTAGAAAGAGTAAAACCGTTGACGAAAGAATTTAAGTTTGCTTTGGCGTTCAAATATTCGTCTACCGTGAAAAGTAAATTGGTTAGGAATAACGTTGCAAAAGAGGAACAAGCCTGTGTCTACAGCATTCCCTGTAAAAGTTGTGATTTAGTATACGTGGGTGAAACTGGAAGAAATATTGAAACCCGTATCAAAGAACACAAATATGCCTTCAGAAGTTGTAATACTAATAATGCCATTTTTATCACGCTAGCCAAAATAATCATGCTATAGATTGGGAATCAAGTAAGGTACTTTATAAATGTAATAATTATGTCAAAAGAAAAATAATAGAATCTGTGTGTATAGAAAAAGTAGATAATTTTAATTTGTGCGAAGGTACTTATAAGTTAGACCCTTTAATGAGATTCTTGGTCAATAAATCCCTTACGGAGTCGTGGGAACGTGTTCGAACCTAAGTGTGAATTTCTTAAATGTCTCTGGATTGGAATGTTTCCTTACTCGCTTTTAGTAAATGTAATAATGGAAGTAATTAATGTGGAAATAAATATATGCAGTAATTATGTCAAAACATTAGGATCTGTATGTATAGAACAAGAAGATATTTTTAATTTGTGGAAATGTAGTTATAAGCTGACCCTGTAATAAAATGCCCTTCTGGTTTCGGGAGAACGATATCTAACCTAGGTGCGAATTTCTCAATGGTCTCTGGATTATTTCCTAATCGCCTTTTTTCATTCGTTTTTCGGTTTATAATTTCTGTATAATAAACAACAATGTAATAACCAATGTAATAATAAATTTATAATTTCTGTAATTAATAATTATGCAATATTAAATGTAATAAATTTAATTATAAATGTAATAATTATGTAAAAATAATAGAATCTGTATGTTTAGAACAGGAAGATAGTTTTAAAATTTGTGCGAATGTACTTAATGAAAATGCCCCTCCTGTCTCGAGAGAATGGAATCCAACCTAGGTGCGAATTTCTTAACGGTCGATCCCTGAACTGTTTTTTCCCTCTTGTTTTGTTTCATTTGTGTTTCTGTATCCACCCGAGGAGGATGCCAGTGGGCGTCGAAACTGTCGTGGAAATAAACTCTGTCTATTAGAGTGGGTTTTTATTCTCATATTTAATTTCTCTATTGAAATTTTCTTAATTTGGCTTCCGAGAAGCCTGGTCCTGGTTATGGTTGTCTAAGTCTTTTTCATGTCTCCTTTATATTTGGAAAATTGATTGCTATAATAGCTATATTTTGCAATTTTGATTATTTTAGTTAATTTGTTTCTGTGTTGAGTATATTGTACTTTAGGAATTTTGCTTTGTAATTGCAATTTGATTAATTTATCTCTGCTCTTTTTTGAAATGATAATTCTTCGAGTGATCCATGGATTTACGACACTTTTGCTCGAAACTGTTTTTCTCCATAAAGGAAAGCAAATATTAAAAATATGGAATAATTTTTCATAGAAGAACTGAAACATATGATCTGGGTCATTCATAGGCAGGGTTGCCACTCAACTTTTATAAAAGGTACCAAATCAGACAGACAAAAAGTACCAGAAAATCAGAAAAGGTACCAAATGAAAAAAAATTGCAGAAAACCTACCTAATTTTATTAAAACCTTGCAGTTTCCTCTTCAACCAACTCTTCATTCACACGCCAGTTCCTAATCATCTTCTTTTTTAGTAGTTCTTCTGATGGCTGCCATAACTTGCAACTAGTATCATGCAGCAAATTCTTACTATGTAGGAAGCCAATGAGTGTCTCTGTTTTAAAGCGAATCTAATTTTTGTTTTGATGTTATTAACTAGTGAGAATATTCTTTCAGCAGCAGCAGACAAATCGGGCAAAGACATTAAATCTAGCATTAATCTTGTTAGATTAGGAAAACGTGGTTGATCACTAGACTTTTCCTGTGAAACAGCGTACCAGTATTGCTCAGGTTCTGTTGTATTTTCACAAGCTGGCATTTCATATAAAGTCAGTTCCCTCCATTCTTTATTGATTTCTTCAAGATCATTTTCTTTAATGATATTGGGGAATTTTAGTGCAAGAGGTATGATGGAATTGGGCCTTCCTTGACTCATATTTCAAGGATCTAACGCTTCATGTAATTGTAAATTAGTAAACATATTAGAAGATAAAAATGGCTGAACATTTGTTTTGTTAAGGATACATAAAAGTTCAAAGTCTTGAGTTGAAATTCTTCAAGATCTCTTTATGAAATATTAGAAGAATGTTCCAAAAAAATCCTTTCTGTTAAGGCTCCACGATATACATCACCTTAGCTAAGATAGTTTGAAGGATTACAGGGATCGCTGTTAATGTATCTGTTTTTTACTACCTCTCTTTTAATGAAATTACTGAGAATAGCCTTGAAACTGCTATTAAGAGAGCTGCGCAATTTGTGAATCCTAAATCTTTCTGCATGAAATTCCAAATTGATCTTATTTATAGCAGGTAAGATAAAAGCTAAAAAGGCAAAGTACATCTTCGTTACAGGGTTATGCAATGCTTGCAATATTGACGTGAGATACAATACAGGTGCGGGCCATTGTTCTAATAGTCTTTTCATCACCTCCTCTGATGACAACCAGCAAGTGTAACTAGGGTGCAATATCCTTCGTGGTTGAGTTTCAGTAAATTTCTGAAATTCTGATAGTCAGATAATCTTTTGGGGCTATTTGATGTGTAGGAATAAATATTCCTAGCTAATTCTTCTATGTAATTTAGAAGCTCAGAACATGCATTTGAAACACATAAATGTATTGAGTGGCATACACAGTCCTGTACGAAGAGAGATGGGATTTTCTTTTTTAGTGGGGTTTGAACACCCCCATTTCCCCTCATCATTACACTTGCATTGTTACTTGCATATTCAATCAAATTTTCAATTGGAACATTATTTTTATCAAAAAATTTACTACTGAGCTGTAAATGCCTTGTGTTGTGCTATCTTTTATTTCTAATAAAGTTAAAAATTTATCACATGTTTTCTGAACATGTATATTGTAGAACCAAGCTAAGAGGACAAGTTGTTTAAGAGTTGAGATGTCAGTTATTCGTCGATGATCAAGGAGAATTTAGTGGTCTTTAACTGTGACACAAGAATTGTAAAGTAAGTATCACCCATAACATTCTGAAAAATACCTGTTGACTTTGTCCTAGCACATTTAATTTCTTTTGCAATTTTTTAATCTGGACATGCATTTTCAACAAGTCCACATAAATTGTCCATTATTGCAATTGGCAGATTATGCTCTGCAATAAAGGCGCAGAGTTTCAATTCTGAGGACGCAACTTGCTTCTCAAATATGGGAGACACGGAAGGTTCCAAATAATTCGTTACCTTCTTACACTGCCTTTCCAAATTCATATTTTTCAAGTGTTTTTCAGTTTCGTTATGCCTTTCAAGTAATGTAACACTACCTGCCAATTCACAGTTGCACACAGGGCAAAATGCTTTGTCATTATTGTTCTTACTTCTACTAACCCAGGATTTAAATCTTTCTTCGTGTAACCATTTAACTTGGAATTTATGGTCATAGCAAGGATAACGTGCTTTTTTAGGTGGTGTTTCTTTACCATCATTATTATTATCTGAATCATAAGATTTATCTTCTACATTTCTTTTGCCACTCATTATAAAAGGGTTAACTAGAAAGACGCAATTTCTAAAGTTTCTAATTTAAAGCTAACTCCTAACAACACCATGAAAATTTCACTTGAACGTAGATATACACACAAAATAGATTTCAAAAAGACTGAGACACTGAATGTCGGCACTAGTCTAATCTATGCAAAAACGTTTTCAAACGATTTGAATCGTTTCTCATTTGACAAACCCCTAAATACTTTTATCGCGAAATTGACTTCGTCAAATAGCACTAGATTTTTTCAAAGTCGTACCAAACGTAGTTGAAGTGGTTGAAAGTACCAGTTCTGGTACGTTCATACCAAAAACTGCAACCCTGTTCATAAGTTCGTCACTGTCAAATCGAATGTTTTCTACAGCCCCCAATAAATTTTCTTTTGTTAATCTCTGAAAATATTCTGTAATCATTTAGTTGTTTTAACCTGAACAATGTTGTATATAGCTTAAGTAGGAAAATGATCACTGATGTTTGTGGTTATAATTCCAGAATTTACGAGGGCATTGCTATTTACAAATATAATATCAATCGTAGATTCTGTTATTTGATTACCATAGATTCAGATTCGAGGGGGTTTGGTAATAGTGTGACTAAGATAGAAAGAATTCATTAAGTTTAAAAATTTATGAGCGACTGCTTCAGATTGCAAATTGATGTTGAAGTCACCCGCAACTATGGCATTCGATTTATGGAATTAGCATAACATGTTATCTAAGTGAATTAAAGGTGGGCTATATATACATAAACTGGAAACCTACATAATTTCAAATGAAAAGTAAAGTTGCAGCAATAAAAAGTTTGCCGAGAAATAAATAAAGATTTAGTGGTTAAGACGCTGGGCTGCTGATGGGGCGTGGTTCGGATTCCACGTTAAACTGTAGGTCTAAGGTGGAGTGAAAAGCTTGACCTTCGTCAGAATGAACAATTCGGGCGGAAGCTAACCAAAGGTTACCAAAGATATATATATATATATATATATATATATATATATATATATATATATATATAATATCAAAATAAGCCAAAATCACTTTTCATTTTAGTTTTATTTTGAAAAATGTACACTATTTTTATAAAAAACAAAAGGTGTAAAAGTTACTAATTCGTAAACTTTTTGCTTTAAATGGTATTTGTTTCTGACGAACCTTTTTCCGAAATTGTACCACGGAGATTAAAATTCTTAAAAACTAGCATACTTTTTGCAAAAAAATACATTTTTAACTAGTCTAAAAGAATGTAAATGCACACAAATGGAATTACTCAAGTAGTTTGCTTTAGCGATAATAAATTCCAATACATTTATAAGCTTCATACAATGGAGTCCAATAGGTAGTGAACAAAATAAGTGGAATATTTTAAAAATCACAAAAATAAATGAAAAGAAATCATTCTAAAAATTGCAATCTATTAAATACTTTCCGTCGATATTCAGGATTTAATACAGGGTTTAAACTAGATTAGGTTTCCTCAATTTGTCTCTGAAATTTTAATCTGCCCCGAGCACATTCTTCCCAAGGGCCCTTTCTGCAGCAATCAACAACGGGATAAGTTCGAACATTATCACAGAATTTAACTTTTGGTGGCATACTTAAAATCCAATCTTTTTCAATTTCATCATTCCACCTTTGGTTCACGATTTTTAACTCTTCTTCAATTTTGTCAACGCTATTTCTATCATCGCTTCCAAAGTCACTTTCATCATTGCAAACAATGTTATGATTACTCTCAGAATTTTTGAGGCAGCTTTTTCCTTGTGCTGACAATGAACTGGATTTAACTGATGAAGGTACATTACACTGTTCCAAACTTCTGAATTATTCATATTTGACGGATATACAAGAGATTATACAACTATCAGATAAATCGGTACATGAAGCAGTTGACGTCAAATCTGGGTGGTTTATTGGAAGAAGGTTATCAGTAGAGTTTTCTTGCAATATTTGTATTAGATTTAACTTGTTGCCAGTTGTTAAAAATAAGGGTGCTAGTATCTGCGCTAAGAATAATTATAGGCCAATAGCACTTGCCAGTATACTTTCTAAGGTGTTCGAATATGTCATTTATATTAGGATAAGTACTTACTTGCAGACTTATGACAATCAGTTTGGCTTTAGAGTGAAACATGGTACTGACATGTGTATTTATATGCTAAAAGAAGCCGTCGTAAAGTACAAGATGTCAAGTAGCAATGTATATTCCTGTTTTCCTGGATGCATCAAAAGCAATTGATAGAGTTAACCATCACAAACTTTTCAAGAAACTCTTGTGTCGAGGGGTTCCTAATTATATACTTAGGATACTTGCATTCTGGTATACGGAGCTGACCATGTTTGTAAATAGAAAAGCACTGTATCACCAGGTTTTAAGGTAACTAATGGTGTCAGGGAAGGAGGTATATTATCACCCTATCTTTTCTGTATATACATGGATGATCTTACCAATGAACTAAAAACTGGCTGTCATTGGAAAGGAAAAATTAATCATTTAATGTATGCTGGTGACCTTGTTCTTCTGTCATCCTCTCCCCATGGGATGAGAGTACTATTGGAAATATATGAACAATATGGTATAGAAAATGACATCACCTATAATGGGGCAAAGAGTCATGTAATTACTCACGAGCTGCGAGATGAACTCGATATCGAGAGGCAACGTAAAAACCTGTATGTACAGGGTAACATGGTAACATGCTAGTAAGAAAATTTGGTATGTGTTCTGAATCAGTTAAAACTTATCTTTTTAGAACTTACTGTACTGAATTGTATACATCCCATCTGTGGTGGAACTATACAAAAACTGCTATGATAAACTCTCTGTTGCTTAGAATAATATTTTTCGTATGCTATATAGGGATCCAAAATGGTACAGTACCAGTTTACTACGCGTAACCTACCTACCAGCCAAATGTTAATCCTGAAGAATATATATAATTTCATTACTTGGGTCCAAAACAGCTCTGTGTTATTGTATAATGTCCGGTCTTCAGATACTGTGTACCTCTCACCTATATGGCAGTCTTGGTTCAGACAACTGCCGGTTTACAATACCTTATTTTTGTAATGTAGCAAAGAATATATATGCATATTAAGTTGTTATAATAAGTGGCTATGTTATAATAAGTGTTATAAGTGTTATAAGATGTCTCATGTAATAACAATATACATAAAATTGTCAGATAATTAATCAAAGTGTATGCCAGTATGCTAGGTTAAGTGGCTATGTTGGCCTTATTTTTGTATTAAGTTCAGTGTATACGTAAGATTGTACTTGTTTGTTAGGTTAAGTGGCTATGGATTGTGAATGATCCGCAATAAAGATGTTTTGTTTGTTTGTTGAAGGCACATCACATTGCTCCGAAACTTTTGCAGTATTCATACCAGCATCTAATGATGACCGTGATTTACTTATAACATTATGAGGTAAATATGGTTGGTTGATTATAATGAACCGGACAGTAACCAATTTATCTTCAGTTTTAGACTTCAGAGAACTCCCTTCGTCTTTTATGAAACCAAATTCGGCTTGAGAATAATCGGGAGCTCTCTCGCCCGTAGTATTTGCATCCATTGTACGGTGCTTATTTTTATCCAGTATATCTTGCAACTTAGGTTTCAAATTCAGCTGTGAGTCTCTCATCGTTTTCGGAATGTATTCCGCGGCTTCCGGGTTTAATTTGTGTGGTTTCTTTTGAGGACTAGAGTTAGGTTGTTTGTTGAAATAAAAATTAAATGAATCAACATACAGACAAGGGGAACGTTCACCTAGCCCAAAGTTATAACGAGGTGTAGGATTATGCCAACGCTCCCGATAAAGAGGTTATGGAGCTCGTGAATGTAGGTAATACGTACATAATAAAGTACAACATTACTGAATTGGATACAGACACATCGCGGGTTACAAACATACCTGTAGCCAGCTTCAAACGGCATACGCATGCATCAAACTTTGGGGTCTATTGCATTCTCTTGGACGGAAGGTTCTGTACGCCGATACAGATAGTGTGATATTCACAGCGAGGGAGGGTGAATACATGCCGTCTTTTGGTGAATTCCTCGGAGAGCTGACTGATGAGATCAAGGATGACTATGGAGACTTCGCGTTCGCCGACTCTTTTGTCTCCACAGGGCCAAAAATTTATGGGTTACGGGTGAGGGTGTGGTAGGATATGAAATGTATCGTGAAGGCTACGGGTATCACGCTCAACGAGGCGAATTGGCGGGTCGTTAACTTTGAATCGTTGAAAGATCTAGTGTGCTTGGAAGATGAAGGCGACCAGCCACCCCAACTTACAGTGGGGACCACCAATTTTCGGGCGCAGAAGCTGGGTGGCGTGAAGGAACATAGGGGTACGAAGGTATGCCGTAACACCTATAGGAAACGTTACCAGGTGCCTGGTACCTATGATGCCGTACCCTTTGGATACCATAATCCTTGATTGTTATATATATATATATATATATATATATAGATATATATGTCTATTTACTTGTTAGCGATATGTTTATTTTATTTATTACACGTATTTGTAAATATATACCTTGAATAATTCGGTGATATGTTTATTAAATAAATCGTGTTTCAATTAGCGTTTCACTTTCTCCTTTTTGTGTGTGTGTGTGTGTGCGTATGTACAGGTGAAAGTTCTAAGCTCCGCCCCTTGTGTGATCGATCAATGGTCACGTGAATCCTGCTACTACCTTGGCATATCTCTATCCTGCGTGTTCAGTTGACCGCTACAAGCCATGGAGCTCAGACGTGTATTTGACGAAATCCCACGTAGACGATAAATAGTAATGGCTAACTTTAATATTGCGTGTTCGACGTTTATGAAGTGGTATTCGGCAAAGTGTGAAGATGTGGTGGATACTCAAAGACTCCCTATTCCACCCTCCTTTAATACTTTTAAGGCTACATTGAACCGTACGAAGCTTGAGGAACAAGAGGTACAAATACTCTACGGCTATTCTGGCGAGATCATTGCATGATTTCGTCGTACAAGCTATGCATTGAACTAAGTTGTAGGACTAAACTTTATAAAAGCTTACATATACCGTGAAGTAGAAGAAACAACACGTGCAGAAGAGAAGCAACGGTTATGGTTAGTGAGTCTTGTTGTTGTTCTTGTTGGTTAGCCGACCAGCTCACCCTGATCGAGCAAGTCGGCTGCACGCAGGTAACCGATCGCCCTCTCCGGAGTGGACCAGAGGTTCAGCGCACTAGTGATGTTGTGCTGTGTTCTGTGTTGTGCTAGAGCGGTACAGTCTGTCGTAATGTGTACAATTGTTTGTGGTGTGTCCTAGCACAGGTGGCAGGTGTCGTCTGTGGAGTTGTCTAGTTTGTGTTTATAAGTCTGTAAGTTAAGTCGATTCGATCTACTCAGGCCGGTCTCTGACCTGTCAGTTGGTGGCGGCTTCGCACCTAGGAACGCATTCGGACCGAGTCGTGTCAGTGCTTTGTGGGTTAGGTGTGTGTATGTGTTTTCTGTACTGTGTGATGTCTGTGGGGCGTGGTATGGAATGGAGTATTTGCTTATAATGTCTCTCTGGTGTTACCTTCATGGTGCGAGGTGTTGGTGCATGATAGTACATGTAGTGGCAAGGGTTTTGTGGGTTAGTTGTCGCTGCTGCCATGAATTGTGTTCCCCTCATGTCTAAATGTCCCCTAACTTTCATTATTTTTGTTTCAGTGTGCAGGTGTTCTATTGGTATTGTTTGAGTGCATCCTGTAATGATACGAGGTGCGTTGTAGGTTTTCTTGTGTCTGGCTGTTTGTTTGTCTGCGTGTTTCTGGTTGTTGTCTCTGTTTAAGTGACTTATCTTTCCGTAGTGATTAACTAGAATGTTAGCTTGTTGTGATATGTTGGGATATTATTTTGGCTGCGACAGATAGCCGCGTGTGAGGTGTGAATGCCGCTGTTAGAGTGGGTAATGCTGTTTATAGTCTTTTATAGCCTGGATGTATATGTGGAGTGGTTTAGTGTTGTTATGAATTCCCGAAATTTTTCTGTTCGTTTTTCTTTGAGTTTGTTGTTTATTTCTGTGTTGAGCTGTTGTATCGGCTGTTTTATGGCTTCTGTGTGTGGTGTTTGTGTGTTATGTTTGAGGTTGTTACGTTGCCTTATAAGGTGGGCTATTTCTCTAGTGTAATTTGGGTTGTATTTCCTAATGTTGCCCTTGGGTATGGATCTGTTTGCATTATTGATGATCAGATTAAATGTCTTGACTGTTGTATTGATGTTTATGATGGGTGTGCTGTTTAATGTGGTGAATTGTTCCTCTGTCTGTATTTTGAACTGTTCCCAGTCAGCTTTCTTGTAATTTCTGTAAGTGTGTCTGACGCTGTTGTGAGTCTTGTTGATGAGTGGTTGACAAGCGGTATTATGTCATGTTGCATCATACCGAGTATTGAAGTACTGAGTAGCTGAAGTCTATATTAGACGCGCGTGTTCCGGATATGCTTTATTTTGATACGGTTCTTGAAAACCCATACACCGCTCTGCTCGACGGATTTACCGAGTGTAGGACTGAACAAGGCGAGAATGGTTTAGAGCTAGATGCATATTTAAAAGGTTTAGAATCTTCGAAATATCATGAACTCTGGTACAAAGGACTTGAGCGGTACAGGGCTGAGCTCACCTACACCTTTCACCCTGAAGAATTGTATCTTTATATAATGAGCAGCTGTTGTTACGACTTAGAAGATTATTTCAACTGCCGCTATGAATTGTGAAGATGAGTTCACGATTGAAAAGCTCGGATCGGTAAGAATAAACCCTCGATTGGAAAGGAGTGTTTATAAACTTGTATTTAATAATGATGTTGTGGCTAACGATGACATCTTTTTGCGTGCTTTTGATTGTATTCTGTCCGTGTTTAAAGATATCTTGCCAGCCGAATGTAAAGTAGGCACAAAAATAGTTTTGAACGAAAACCTATAACTTGAACGGTGCATAGTGCAAAGCAAGAATGATGTAACTGGAGACTCGATCACGTGCGAGTTTAGTGTTTTAATTAAGCGTAGTAGAACATAAAGTGTATGTATTTTGAGGGTTTTGCAGTATATTTATTTTCTATATATTTAATTATTTGATATAAATATATATATAGATTTCTCCTGTACTGTTATTTTAATTATTAAATTCCATATTTTAAAACTGTGTATTTCTTATATCATTATTATTTTTTTTTGTTTATATGTATATTCCTTGATTAATGTGTGTATTTCTTATACTATTATTATTTTTTGATTCTATATATGTTCTTCGTTCTTATATTGTGTATAGAATCAACTATTTTGATTATATATTTATTTTAAATATATTTCATGAAATTAATTCCAATAATTTGTCTAAATAAACAGAATGATGTAATGGTGTTTTATTTAATTCTTTTGGTTGTATATATAAAGGATATTATTTAATTATATATATATATATATATATATATATATAATATATATATATATATATATTATGTACCAAATGGCTGATTACGCCTTCTAAGCCGACAGGCTGTTTAAGACTTCTAAGCCAACTCTCAAGGATATATGTTTTAATTAAATAAATAGCGCAATCTGGCAACTCAACCCTAATAATGTACGCCTGAACAAGCCATTTACGCCTTCTAAGCCAAATGGCGGATTAGGACCTTCTAAGCCAAGTGCAAAGATCAAGAACTTTATTATGCGTCTGGCAGAGCCAGGCACAGGATGGTCTCTCTCTCCCTCTCTCTCTCCCGCAGGGGGTATAAAGGTTATGCACATTTCTTCTGGATGTAGTAAACTTTATACTTGGGGTGTGACAGCCCTCCGGTCCCGAGTCGTGGGATTCTAGAGGAACTGGCTGCCAGTTCCTTTAGGTTCTCTCTCTCTTTCGGGAGGGCGGTGAAGTATTTTGCACAATCCCGTCCCTAGGGTTACTAGGACCCCATCCCATTCCTACTCTGTCCTTTTTGCTTACGTTAAGGTTGTTCTCCTCTGACTGCAAAAAAAAAAAAAAAAAAAAAACCTTTTCTTTTAGTATTAAGTCTTTTTCTCTTCTTTTACTATTAGGACCCTACTGCTACCTCATGCGTGGGAAGAGAGGCTTTGGAACCTCTATAAATAACACCATTTAACGCTCGTAGGTTGTGAGAGACTGGGATGGAGTGGTCCCAGGCGTAGGGGCGCGATGAATGGAGTGTGGCTAGTGCCCCGTTAAGCCCATTCCTAACGCGTAATGGCCTGACCACTGTAGGGTGGATGGATTTTACATTTTTTTCGATTTCCATATTCTAATAGAGACAAATACTTGCGGATGCATGGGAAAATAGCCTCTGCAAAATCTTAGCTTAATAGGTAATCATCTTCTGCCCCCGGCAGAGCGATGAAAATCATATTTTAGTAGTCAAAAACGTATTTTTCTTATAATTTTTAAAATATTTCAATATGCATCAAAATTATTCCTAATAACTATAAAGTCGATGAAAAAGACCTCATATGATCGTTTTTCCAAGCGCGTTGTCCTACGTTAATATCTTTTGCCCCCGGCAACAACGTCAAATGTTGAAAAAATAGGTAATTTATATACATATTTTCAGATCGGCTCTTTGTCTTAAATAATGTATTTATATATTTCCCATAGCATTTATATCGTTGCTTAGGCATGAAATAACACACGCAAAATTTTATGACTCTAGAGTAATATCTTCGGTCCCCGAGAAAAGTCTAAATGTGGATTATAATTACGTTACTGCGATGTTATAAGTACGATAAGTACTAAGTACAGCTCCTCGCTTGCTAATTTTATAAAATTAGCAACCCAGAACTCACCACGAGGAGGTGGCTGTACGTCGAGTTCCACCCTATCCAGCCCCAACCACCCTTCCTTTGGCTGCATGTCGATTTACATACGGTAATCTTTCTTAGAATCAAATCGTGGAATTTTTGTTCGGGAGTGAAGACGGGAGCGGATGAATCCGTCCCTCTCTTCTATTCCACTTACACTGGCAGAGGCTTCGGTTACTAATTTGATGAGTCTCTCGACCGCTTGAGTATGACAAGGGAATAGTGGGATCAGTCCATGAGGCTGGTCTCCCGTTTCAACAAACTCTTTTATTCGGGTATCAGGTATTGTTTTTGTAACGGGGGGTTCGGTCACCTCAGCCGTTTGCCAGTTGATCATTTCGTAATAGTTTTGACTATCGTAGAGCAGCTCAGGCATGGCGAAGGCTCGAATTTCCCCCGCTGGTGATTGTTTTGATCGTGCTTTTAATATTCTTCTCCATCCCAATTCTCTTATGTGTTGCTCATCGGCATGTAGCATGGAGATCAAAATATTTTCTGGGTGAGCAAAGAAAGAATTTCTACGGAGGACTTTGTTGGCGATTGTCTTAGATCTTTGAGGCATGGTCTGAGAGAGACGCATCATTTCGAAAAAATGTTTTGCGCCCTCAGTGAAACTGGAGTTTTTCTTTATCTTAAACCAAATTGGTGCGTAAACTGTCATAATGAATCGCACAATTTCGTTGAAGGTGCTGGAGGGTTCACTGGTTGAAACATAGAGGCGCAGAAATCTATTTGCTGTTGTCAGCCACCTGGAATGCGCCATCTTACCTGGATTTCGAGCCGCGAGAGCTGAAGAGCAGCTACCGCTCGACACTGCTCTGTAGAGGCCTAACAAATATTTTTGGTCAGTGCTCAACTCGGCATCATCTATGTCAATGTCGGGAGATGGAATGGCATCGAATTCTGTAATTGGAAGTTTTTCGCAGTCGTTCAGTTGTTTTCCAACTGGTCCAGTAAAGCCGATTGGCCCAGTTGTTTTGCCGTCCAAGTCTTGAATGAGGTGTCGCAGTGATAATTCATTACCGTGTAATAGGCATATTATCCACTGAACTGGCCTTTGTAGTTTCATTTCAATCATACGAATGGCTCCACCCTTTCGACCCGTGTTCACTGCGGTACCATCACAGCCGATAGCCACAATGTCGTCCGTGCTAATATTGTTAGTCTCTAGAAAGTTGATGATACCTGATGTTATTGGAGTGGCAGAACCTGATGCAGGAGTGAAATGCCCCATGTGTGTGTTATTTCATGCCTAAGCAAAGATATAAATGCTATGGGAAATATATAAATGCATTATTTAAGACAAAGAGCCGATCTGAAAATATGTATATAAATTACCTATTTTTTCAACATTTGACGTTGTTGCCGGGGCAAAAAAAGATATTAACGTAGGACAACGCGCTTGGAAAAACGATCATATGAGGTCTTTTTCATCGACTTTATAGTTATTAGGAATAATTTTGATGCATATTGAAATATTTTACAAATTATAAGAAAAATACGTTTTTGACTACTAAAATATGATGTTCATCGCTCTGCCGGGGGCAGAAGATGATTACCTATTAAGCTAAGATTTTGCAGAGGCTATTTTCTCATGCATGCGCAAGTTCTTGTCTCTATTAGGATATGGAAATCGAAAACATGTAAAATCGATCCACCCTACGCTGAGGCTGAGTGACCAGCCCCCTGCGACCGTTCTTTGGTGACCAATTGATGGTGCTTGGCTGTACTGCTCTGAGGTGAGAGAGCTTTACTGCCCAGCTGGCTGCCAGGCCAGCGTAAAGTCTCGGGCGTAGCCTCTGGGTCTGGTGGGTTATCCCTTGAACACTGGATTCTAAGAGTCTGGCCGCGTGTGAGTGACTAGTAAGACTTAGTAATGGGCTGTATCTCGCTGTCGCTCCTGGCGGGAAATCCGTGACGCCTGCGTCGCGAGTGTTTGTCAGTTGTTAGCTGCGACACGTTTGGGACTGTCCGGCCCCGGGGAGACCTTTGGTCGGTGCGGCAGCAGCGAGAGGTGTAGTCTTCTGGAAGGGATGAACGTCACTTGCAAATAGGTGGATGCGTCTACGTGCGGGAAGAATTCACCCCCCCCTCCTTTTTTATATACTGGTCAGAACGTTTTTGATAGTTTTCATTGCTAGAACGCTTTATCTTATTCAGAGTATTCAGAATTCGAAAAAAGAAAAAAAAAAGTTACAATGACTGGACCGCAGAAATTGAAGGCTGAATGTGCGAAGTGTGAAGTGAACCAGTGGGTGACGAACTTCAAAGAAGCTTGCTTCGAGAAGATCAACCACTCCAGCATGTGCCGCTTTTGTGAACACATGCAGTTTTACTTGAAGCTGGAGGAGAGGGTCCGGCGGCTCGAGTCGTCCAGATCGGCTGTTGGAGGTGCGGCGGTCACTGACGAGGCTACGCCACCCTCCAACCCGGAGCTCATTCAGGATAGGATAGCTGCCGTGGAAACGGGGTCCAGCGATGGAATGGACAAAGCTCGCGACCACGGAGAAAGGGTAGAGGTGAAACCGGGGGCCAGGGTTCTAAATCAGTGTCAGGAATCGCCAGCGACCCACGTGGAATGCATGGAACCGTGGCGTAAGGTGGAGGGCGTAAAGAAGGGGCCGATAGAGAAGGGTGGGAAGGGGCAGATAAGGAAAAAGGGTGGGAAGGGGCCTAATGATGACCCAAAGAAGCCGAAGGATGTAGCTGCCGGTCGGGGTGGGTCGGGTGGTGTAAGTGGTGTAAGTGCGGCCGAGTTTATGGGTGGCGACGGGTTTCGAAAGGTCTCGGGCAAGAAGGCTGCGAAGCCGAAGCCCGAGACCCCAGTTGCCCCTGTCAGGACCTCCAACCGCTTTAGTCTCCTGTGCGCGAAGGAGGAAGACACCGTTTTAATTGGGGACTCGCAGATTAGGGGCCAGGAGAAGTACTTTGCTTCTGCAAACCGAGACAGGAGGAAGGTAAGGTGCTTACCTGGTCGGGGAACGACGCACATAAGGAAGGAATTAGATAAGGTGCGCGTGGCTAGTCGGAGGACTGCGATCGTTGTCCATGCTGGTGGCAACGACTTGTTCCTCAAAGGCGGTAGGGTAGGTTCAACGGAAGGGATCATCACCGAGATCATGTCTCTTGCGGATGATCTGAAACTTAAGACAGACAGGGGAATGTTGATGGGTATTTTACCGCGGATGAATGCCAGTGACCACGCGCTCAGTAAGGTCATTGGCATCAACGAGAGGGTGCAAGACTTGTGCGTCCCACTGGGAGTGAGGTTTGTTGACCCATTCGACGCGTTTTCGGGTAGGTGGGACCTGTATCAGAGGGATGGTGTCCACCTCAATGTCAGGGGTAAAGGTGTGCTAGGCACGCTGCTTGACCTGCACCTATACCGTATGGTGAGGTCGAGTCCGGGGAGAGATGATGGGCCCCCACCGGGGAGGGATGATGATGAGCCGGTGGCGGACGTACCTTCAACTGAAGGGTGCATCCAGGTACAGGTGGGTGACTCTCCTTCCACGTTGGAGGGGGCTCAGGCTCCTGCGGAGATTGTCCCCTCGTTAGTGAGGGGCTCTTCAACTCCCGACAGCCCTGGCTGTTCGGGAAACGGGTCGTGCTAGGGGGCGGTCAGAATAGGGGAGGCTCCCTCCGTGCAATGCTTTTTAATGCTAGGTCGATCAGGAACAAGTTTGGCGAGCTACGGGCGCTCTTAGCATCAGAATACCAGGATATCGTTGCTATCACCGAGTCCTGGATTCATACTGATCGTAGGGACTACGTTGGGAAGTTCGAAATTCCCGGGTATAGAATGTTTCGCAAAGACCGCACCCGTGGGGAGGGGGGTGGGGTACTAATATACGTCAGAGACACGTTGAGTCCCGTTGACTGCCAGTTCCGGTCGGAACGGGAGCTGCTTGGCGTCGATCTGAACGTGGGAGGACGAACTATAGGTTAATCTTGGTGTACAGACCTCCGCATCTCCTCCTCGAGGATGATATTGCCCTGTACATCGAACTCAGTAGCCTGCTAGGGGATAGGGTGTGTGTAGTTTTAGGAGACTTCAACTGTCGCGTAGGGTGGATCGATTTTACATTTTTTTCGATTTCCATATTCTAATAGGGACAAAACTTGCGCATGCATGAGAAAATAGCCTCTGCAAAATCGTAGCTTAATAGGTAATCATCTTCTGCCCCCGGCAGAGCGATGAAAATCATATTTTAGTAGTCAAAAACGTTTTTTTAAACCCTAGCCTAGAGTCATAAAATTTTGCGTGTGTGTTATTTCATGCCTAAGCAACGATATAAATGCTATGGGAAATATATAAATGCATTATTTAAGACAAAGAGCCGATCTGAAAATATGTATATTATACATATTTTCATATCAGCTCTTTGTCATAAATAATGCATTTATATATTTCCCATAGCATTTATATCGTTGCTTAGGCATGAAATAACACAACGCAAAATTTTATGACTCTAGGCTAGGGTTTAAAAATACGTTTTTGACTACTAAAATATGATTTTCATCGCTCTGCCGGGGGCAGAAGATGATTACCTATTAAGCTAAGATTTTGCAGAGGCTATTTTCTCATGCATGCGCAAGTTTTTGTCTCTATTAGAATATGGAAATCGAAAAAAATGTAAAATCGATCCACCCTACTGTCGCGGCATAAAGTGGGAAAACAGGACTGCCGATGCTGAAGGGAGGAGGCTAGTTGACTTTGCTGATGAGAACTTCCTCACTCAGTGGGTCAACGAGCCTACACGAGGCGAAAGCGTTCTAGACTTAGTATTCACGACCGAAGACAACCTCGTCACTGGCCTCACCGTTGACGAATCATTGGGCGGGAGTGATCACGGTCTTATTAGGTTCCGTGCGCGCGTCCCTCGGGTGAAGCGTAGTAACTCGAGAGGCAGTAAGCTCGATCTCCGGCGGGCGAACTTTGTTAGCCTCAGGGATAGCGTAGGAGAGATGGGGTTAGAGGTTGGCGGCGATGTTGAGGGAGTGCGGAGTGCATTCCGGGACGAGTTTATGGTGCTGCAGTCTGCTGCCATACCCTCAAAACCGGTCACCCCTGCTTCAACGCAGCCTAAGTGGTTCAATCGTGACATCGCTTCGGCTATCCGAAATAGGAAAGTAGCGTATAGGAGGGGGAAGGCCAATCGTTCCCACGAGAACACTGAAGCGTATGTCCGCCTGTGTAGGGAAGTGAAGGCGAAGGTTAGGCTAGCGAAATGTAACGAAGAACTACGGGTGGCAAGCCTCTGTAAGGGGAACCCTAAGGAGTTCTTCAGTTATGTTAATAGTAGAAAGCCCATAAGAAGCATTAGAAGGACGGAAGCGGCGTTCTGCGGACCTCCGACGCGGATATCGCTAATGTGCTCAATGAGTACTTTGCGGGAGTTTTCACCAGGGAGGATACCCGCGTCATCCCCGAGCCAGGCGTGAGGCACGAAGGTGCTGGCCTGGATAGTGTTAGATGTACCGCGACAGTCGTTGCCGATAGAATAGACAAACTGAGCGCGTTTAAGGCTCCTGGGCCAGACCAGTTTCTCCCCAGAGTGTTGCGAGAAGTGCGCGACCAGGTGGCTCCCCACCTGGCTACAGTCTTCAACAAATCGTTGGAGATGGGCCAGGTGCCTGGTGACTGGAGGGAAGCCAACGTGACCCCTATCTTTAAGAAAGGGGATCACGAAAGTCCAGGGAACTATCGTCCCATTAGTCTCACTTCAGTTGTAGGTAAATTATTAGAAGGGATAATAGCTGATAGGATCGTTGACCATTTGGATTCGTACAAGCTGCTTGGGGACTCCCAACATGGGTTTAGACGGCATAGGTCGTGTCTCACCAACTTGCTCGAGTTTTTCCACGTCATGTTGAGTGAGTATGATAAGAGTAGGGCGATTGATATACTTTATCTCGACTTTCAGAAAGCCTTTGATAAGGTACCTCACCGCCGGCTAATGGCGAAAGTGCGCGCGCTGGATATCGGTGGGGAAATAGGTAGGTGGATTGAAAACTGCCTGAGGAATAGGCGGCAGAGGGTTGTAATTAAAGGGGCTAGTTCGGGTTGGGCCTCGGTCACTAGTGGGGTTCCTCAGGGTTCCGTTTTGGGGCCACTGTTGTTTATCATTTCCATAAATGATATCGACGGTGGCATCGTCAGTCGGATCGCCAAATTCGCTGATGACACCAAGCTTGGGGCCAATGTTGGGACGCCCGAAGCGATCGAGCAACTGCGTGCGGACCTACGTAGGATAGGAGAGTGGTCCGAAAAATGGCAAATGCCGTTTAACTTGGGTAAATGCAAAATGATGCACATTGCCTACGCCAATCCCAAGTCGGACTACTCGATGTTGGGTAGTAATATCGAGGTGACTGATTTAGAAAAGGACTTGGGTGTGCTAATTAGCAGCGACCTTAAGTTTACGAAACAGTGTGTAGAGGTGGAAAAGAAAGCCCAGAAACTATTGGGTTATATCAGGAGGCAATTTCAGTTTCGGAACAAGGAGATTGTGCTCTCACTGTACAATTCCCTTGTTCGGCCGCACCTGGAGTATGCTGTGCAGTTCTGGTCGCCCACCCTCAGGAAAGATATTGAGAGGCTGGAGCGAGTGCAGGCGAGGGCCACAAAGTTAATCCCTTCCGTTAGGCATATGGGCTACAATCGACGGTTACGCGCCCTGAACTTGTTTTCGCTTGAAACTCGGAGGCTGCGCGGTCAACTGATCGAGGTTTTCAAGCTCTTACGCGGGTTCAACGATATCGATTTTAGAAGTATGTTTAGTTTAAATGATAACCCAACTCGCAACAATGGTTGGAAGTTGGATTTGAAACGGTTTAGGACTAGTGTGTGTGGGAATTACTTTAAGTATAAGATCTGTGACACATGGAACAGGTTACCTTCGGAAGTTGTGAACAGTTCCTCTGTGGATCAGTTCAAGAAAAGGTTAGACCAAATCTTGCACACTATTTGAGTGTGTACAAAATTTTCTTCTGGCACCCGTTGCCGTTGGTACCTCCTCGGTATGGGCGGCAAGGCCTTTTGAGGTACTTCTTTTCCTTGTAACTCCTTGTAACTCTCTCTCTCTCTCTCTCTCTCTCTCTCTCTCTCTCTCTCTCAGGTTAGGTTGATTCCCCCAGCTTGTGGCAGCGGGAGGGAAGGGGTCTTGCAACAAGGGGGGAATGGGGGAAGGTGTCTTGCAGGGAAAGGGGGAGGGGATATTGCAACAAAGGGGGGAGGGCTTACAACATTGATCAACATTTGCAACATTACAATTGCACTCTACCCTTTTGCGCCCATTCTACTCCTGTCCTATCGCTCCAATTCGGTTTTTGGATCCTCTTAAGAGGAGGCGCCTTTGGCACTTCGGCGCCGCTGATTGGGAGGCACTTAAGCAGTACTTCTGTGATTTGCCATGGAATGTTTACTGCTTCCAACTACCGTCCAATTGCTTTGATTTCTTTCCTTTCCAAAGTTTTTGAAACTATCCTAAATAAGAAGATTTTCAAACACCTTTCTTCTCACAATCTTCTTTCAGATCGTCAGTATAGATTCCGCAAGGGACGCTCTACTGGTGATCTTCTTGCATATCTCTTCGGTGAAACTTTTGCTTTGCGCTAGACATATCAAAAGCCTTTGATAGAATTAGGCACAAATCTTGAATTTCGAAACTGCCCTCCTTCGGTTTCTATCCTTCTATCTGTGCCTTCATCTCTAATTTCCTTTCTCGCCGATCTATATTCTTCTAAAGCTATTAACAGTGGTGTTCCTCAGGGTTCTGTCCTGTCACCCACCCTTTTCCTTTTTTTTATTTATGATCTTTTAATTCGCACTTCCTGTCCTATTCACTCCTATGCCGATGATTCCGCTCTTCACTTCTCCACCCGCTTCCCAAAGTGTCCCTCTTAACAGTAACTCCATGATTCGCGTAGTACGGCTATGGAGCACCTGACCTCTGATCTTTCTGCTATCTCTGATTGGGGCAGAGAAAACCTTGTGGCTTTCAGTGCCTCAAAAACTCAGTTCCTTTATCTGTCTACTCGACACAATCTTCCACACGACTATCCCCTCACCTTCAACAACACACAACTCAATCCTTCCTTTTTTTAAATTCTTGGCGGTTCCTTTTCGCGTGATCTTTCCTAGAAAGATCACATATACTCTCTTTCTAAAACAGCTTCTAAGAGGTTAGGGGTGCTGCACCGCCTCCGCAATTTCTTCACCCCCACTCAGATGCTCTCTCTGTACATGGGTTTTGTTCGCCCCTGTATGGAGTATGCTTCTCATGTGTGGGGTGGGTCAACCCACACAGCCGTACTTGACCGGGTGGAATCAAAGGCTTTTCGTCTCATCAATTCCCTGCCTCTTACTGATTGTCTTCAATCTCTCTATCTTCGTCGAAATTTTGCCTGACTCTCTCTTTATTATCGCCATCATAACGGACATTGCTCTTCTGAACTCTCTAACTGCATGCTTCCTCCTTTAAGAAGAGTACGCAGTACCAGACTTTCTACACTTTCTCATTCCTTTTCTGTCCAACTATCTAATGGAAGGGTTAATCGGTATTTTCAATCTTTCATCTACTCAACCGGTGAACTCTAGAACAATCTTCGTCAATCCATCTTTCCTCCTATCTATGTCCTCCCATCTTTCAAACGCAGAGTGTCTAGGCATCTCGAAAACCCCGGACCTTGACTTTGGCTCTCTTCTTCTTCTATGGGAGGAGCGCTTTTGCAGGCATTTCCCCTTGGCCCATCGTTCCTGCATAAAAAAAAAAGTTTTGGTGGTAATGCTAGGACGACTAGTTATTTTATTCATACATTATTCCAAAATTTAGGGAATAGAGTACTTAGGTTATTTCACAAACGTGGGATACTTTAAAAACTTTCAGTCATAGGATTTTCATGTGGCCATGTTATAGTTAATTTGTAAGATAACTTGTAGTATCTACTTTTGCTCCAGGCAATAACATTTCTGTTTAGAAACAATGCATCATGAATTTCATGATTAAATGATTATCCAGAAAAAGGTTTATTTGTGGAGAGAAAATGATGACAGTTCAATATTCTTTTACAAAAATAAACATGATTCAAGTAAATTTACAAAATATAATGTTTAAATTATAAGGAACTGATAATTGTTCGAGTAAGTAAATATATATTTACTACATCACAACCATAACATTATTATACACAATTACTCAGTACTTGGTCCATCCTCCATTATTATTAATAACTTCTCGTAGCCTATTTGTAACAAATGCCACGTGATTGTAGATAACTTGTGGGTTCGTGCAGAAAAGTTCCCACTCTACCACGATGTGTTCCAGCAGGTGCCGAGATGTTCGCTTCTGCACAGGCTCCCAAACGTTAACCACATTTCCCCACACATTTTCAGTGGGTTTAGGTCACACCCTTTTGTGGGACAGTTCAGCAGCTCGACATCTCGTTTTTCCTGAAACCACCGTCTGATGATCCTGGCAGTATGAACAAGGCAATTATCCTGTCATATATATGTAACCCTCCGTCTATGGCCTTGGGTGGTTTGAGGTTGACGAAGGGGGGGCGTTCTGGTTAGGTAGCAGCAATGGATTTTCTCTCTTGAGTAGCTGGTACCGTGTAGGGAATCGCAGTAGTTTCTTTAATACTAAACTTCGATCTCTTCTTGTAGTGGATGGGAGGATTTTGTGAAAACTTACTAAATTATCTGACGGTTCTCCAATTCTTCTTATAGCGTATCGGGAAATTATTTATTCTATATTAAAACTAAAATCTCTGGAGAAAGTAGGGCTCAAAGGGGGAGTCAAAGTGATCCTCTGACTGAATTTTACTGCTTCTAAAATATTACAGTCAATTCTTTAGCCTCTTGGTCAGATCATAATAATCAGAATGATAATTTGAAAAATTACATAAGTTTATATAATAATTTGTTGACATCATTATTATTTTTATGTTGACCTGTTTTGTTTTTTATTCGCAATAGGCTGAAATTTTTTGTGCAAACTACTTGAAGAAAAAGGTGAATTTTGGCTGTAACGGCATACTGGCAGATAAGCAAGATATTTATAAATGAAATCATATTTTTCTTTTAACCAGCATATTGACAGATCTGATGTTATCATGATTTGCCGAGTTATCTAAAAATGGAAATTCAACTATGCATTTTATTATGGATTAAAATTAAATATGCATACGAGCCAAATTAAATGCTTATAATTTAAAATTAAGTGTTAATTGAGAGTTTTGGCATGTTATGATTTCATCTTTTAGAAGTAAGAGGGAATGTATAAAAAATTAACATTGCAGAATTTGGGCCTACATAAAAAGAAAAACGTATTTTTTCCTATCAAAATTTTCCATCGCTGACTCATGAAAATTACTTTGAGAGAAGAAATGAAGAAAACACAAAAATTAGACGTCTGGAGACTTCAAAGTTAGCGAATTTAAGGAAAAAAGGTTTATATTACTTCAGTCAGAGCTACCTGGTGACAAGTATTTCTGTAGGCAAGGAAGATGTGTTTAATCTTCCTACAAGTTCTGAAGGAAAAACTAATAAAATAAAACTAATAACACAAAAGGATAGGCCTATTCCTTCAGGTATTTAGGAATAGTGAATTGCCTGTATTAATTAAATAATAAACTCCTTGCGTAACCTTATTGCAACCCTATCACCTCTATCGAAAGAGAGGCGCGATAGGTGGCCCCGCGCCCTACAACCAGAATCGAGGTCCAACGAAATAATAAGTTATGGTAGTTTCCTATTTTACCATAAGGCAGCGCTAAATACCAAAGGCATATAAATTAAACATTAACCAAAAAAAATCCTCTACTTAACAGGGTCTTTGAAGACCATGAACACACAATTTTTTAACGAAAAGACGTAGGGATTTTGCCGTCGACTGTGCGCCAATATCTGGCGGAAATTTTCACCGAATCAGGTTGAGAGCAATCAACCATAACCCTGTATAGTTTTTTATACTCTCCTCTTCGTCATTGAAACTCGGGTGTCTAGGACGACTAACAACAACCCCTTTTCTGTACCCTCCTACGTACTTTCTCTACATTCAATTTCATTCTAAAGATGGATGTTGCCAGGTTTTAAATGTCGCTTGTCGTCAGGCACTTTAGACTTGGTGATAATCGGCAACATTAATTTTTCAACCAAAAATAGGTAGAACAACGAAATTTTGAGAATTATGTAAATGGTTACAATACTAAAACAATGAAACAACATTTTTAAAAGATTTGCAAGTTTATATATATATATATGATAAAAGCAGAAATCGTATTTACTACAGAGCGCCATTAATGTAAATAGTACTTTTATAAAACTGAGTTACTACAAGTTTGGATTAAATCTATTAACGTAACGTATGACTACGATTTCCCATACTACAACTTTCGCCGCTTTATAAAATTCAATTTCATAGTTGTAGTATTACTTTATTTTTCGTCGCTTTATAAAATTGGCTTCTGTTTAATCGCGATAACCGCGATAATCTCTATCTATTTTCTGATGATTATCATGAACCATTCTTCTTCGTTAGACCGAACCATAAACTAAATACAGCTACGTTTCTCCTAATTCTACTGACTATCCAAAATTCTATGAATCCTCACTTCCAAAGTGGAATACATCCTTTCCCACTATCCTTATGCTGAAATCTCCGTTTTAGGTGATTTCACTGTTTACCACCACCTTTGGCTTTCCTCTCATTTCACTAACATCCCTGGTGAACTAACTTACAACTTCTCTATCTTGAAAAACTAAGAGCAGAATGTACAGCACCATACTCGTATCACCGATCGTCCTGGAGATAGGCCCAACATTCTGGATTAATTTCTTACCTCTCACACTTCTTACTCAAACTTTCTTCGCCGTTGGGCTCCGACCACAATTTTATGTGTTGCCTCTCCGATCCCTCTAATTTGGCCTTTGGATCCTCCCAAGAGGACGATTAACACACCCTTAGGCAGTGTTTCTCTGATTTTCTATGAATAAATACTGCTTCCGTGGCCGGAACCCCTCCGAGTGTGCTGAGCGCATCACGAAGGTGATTCTCTCGGGCATGGATTCGTGAATTCCATATTCTACTCTTAGTACAAACGAAAAAAGCCTTGATTTAACTTTACTTGTTCTATAGCTATCTGCAACAGAAAGGAGTCTTTCAGAATGTACAGTTGCCAACCAACTCCCGACTCTCATTTAGCATATATTTCTGCCCAGAATTTTGTGAAATCTGTTATTCGACAAGCCAGAAGTTCCTTCAGCAAACAAAAATTTTAAATCATATCCAATTCTGATTCTTCTCGCTCTTTCTGGCATTTACCCAAGAACCTCTCCGACAACTTTACTTCTTCTTTCCTTTCTCTTTTCCATTCCGACTGCTCAGTTGCCGTCTTTTCGCCTATCAAAACTGACCTCTTCGCTCAAACTTTCGCCTCCAATTCAACCTTGGACGATTCCAGTGCTGTTCCTCCATCTCCTCCTTCCTCCGACTTAATTATGTCTAAAATTAGAATCTCTTCCAAAGATGTTTCCTCTGCTCCATCTGGAATCAACTCTAGGAAGGCGTACGGTTTTGATGGTGTCCCTCCTGTTGTCCTCAATAACTGTGCTTCTGTGCTGACACCCTGCCTTGGCAAACTCTTTTCGTCTTTTTACTTTTCCTTATTACTGAAATTTCGCTTTCATTCAGCCTGTCCCAATAAAGGGTGACCGCTCTCAACCCTCCAACTATCGTCCAGTTCATTTTACTTCTTGCTTTTCTAAAGTTTCGGAATCTATCTTTAAGAGGAAGATTCTTAAACACCTCTCGCCAGACTCTTCTCTCAAATCGTCAGTATGGATTCCACAAGTGACGCGCTACTGGTAATCTTCTTGCATATCTCACTGATTCTTGGTCATGGTCCTTTCAGGATTTCGGTGAAACGTTTGCTATCGCGCTGGACATACAGGTATCACAAACTTTTTTATAGAGTCTAGCAAAAATCTTTAATTTCCAAACTGCCCTCCTTCGGTTTTAATTAATCCTTCTATCTGTGGCTTCATCTCGAATTTTCTTTCTGGCCGATCTTTTGCTGCATTTGTAGATGGCAATTGTTCTTCTCCTAAAGTTATTAATAGTGGTGTTCCTCAGGGCTCTGTTCTGTCACCCACACTTTTCCTTTTATTTATCAATGATCTATTAATTCGCACTTATTGTTCTATCCCCTCCTATGCCGATGATTCCATTCTTCACTTCTTCACCCATTTCACAAAACGTCCCTCACAGCAGTCACTTCATGATTCGCGGAGGACTGCTGAGGGACACCTGACCTCTGATCTTTCTGCTATATCTGATTGGGGAGGAGAAAACCTTGTCTTTCAACGCCTCAAAAACTGAGTTCCTTCATCTGTCTCCTTGTCACGAACTTCCAAACGACTATTTCCTTACCTTCAACAATACACAATTCAATCCTTCCTCTTTTCTTAACATTCTTGGTGTTTCCTTTTCTAGTGATCTTTCTTGGAAAGAGCACATATACTCTCTTTTCAAAGCAGCTTCTAAGAGGTTACATGTGCTGTACCGCTTCCGCAGTTTCCTTAATTAATTTGCTCTCTCTGTACAGAGGTCTTGTCCGCCCCTGTGTGAAGTAGCTCCTCAGGTGTGAGGTGGCTCAAGCCACACAGCTCCACTTTACCGTGTGGAATCAAAGGCTTTTCGTCTTATTAATTACCCGCCTCTTAGTGATTGTCTTCACTCTCTCTCGTCGCCGCAATGTTGCCTTACCCTCTCTTTAGTATCGCTATTATAAAGGACTCTAGTCTTCTGAACACTGTTATATCATGCCCCCTCCTTTAAGGAAAGCACGCAGTACCAGATTTCGACACATTCTCCTTCCTCTTATGTCCAACTCTCTGACGCAACATTTACTCAACCGATCAACTGTAGAACAGTCTTCCTCAATCCTCCTTTCTACCTGTCTCTGACCTTAAATCTTTCAAACGCAGTATCCAGGCATCTCATAATCCCCACCAAGATTCGAACCCACCACCACGAATAGAATGTGAGGGTACTAGTCACTGCACTACCACTAGATAAAAATTATCCAGACAGTCATGCATTTAAACAACTGAGGAAACATAACGCTTTCGCGTCCAGTAGCATTTTATGTGTTAACTCTCTCGCACTTGAGGTAATGACCAGCATTTCATTCAAATTAATTGGTGTAATGCTCGGTCCCACAAATAGAATATCATGCATAAACATACACGATTTTGCATAATGCAAACGTTGCCCCATTCTGCAAAATCCTGCGTGTTCATGCATGATATCCCATTTCCATATTTCCATTTTTTAGTTCCTCTTTATATTCTGATGTTATTTTGTTGCTTGACTCCTACGTAGCCATTCGTATTAATTTGGATCATCTGCTCGGATAACTTGTTGGACTTGTTGGACTTCGTGAACCATCCTTTCGTCATATCATCCGAAGTGTTCAGACATTGTAATCACAGAGAGGAAAGAAGTCCGCACGACATTTGGAGGTCCCACCGTTTGATCCTTCGTCACGACATTTGGATTCCCATACCGAGATTTATCCGACACTTGGTTTCCCACACCATGATTTCCACGACATTTGGATCTCCCTATTCCAAGATTTTGATACAATATCCAGGGAACAGATTAATTCCATCCTCAATCTTCTTTGTTGTTTCATCGATTTTCACCCGTTCAAGCAACTTCAACCTGGACTCCTTCGTCATCAACCTTCAATCAACTTGGAATTCTTCGCTATCGGCTTCAGTCATCAATTAGTTATTTTCGTCGGATGAATTCTTCAATCAACCCTTCATCCGAATCTTTTTTCTTCATCGACTGAATTCTTCGTTTTTCATCCGTTGACCGTCTTGCACGAAAAATAATTTCCGTTGCCATCTCAAATCAAAGGATTTTATGGTATTCTGTCAACTCGTCTCAGCCGCGAATTACATTCGACCTCATTACCCTCTATCAGCTGTAATCCGCTCGTTTACATTATCAACCTAACCATTTTAGTATCCCCCCGATTTGTTTACTAATTTTGCTTTCATGTATGAACTGTGTTGCATAAAATGTGTTATATAATTATTTTTATTTTGGTTATTGTCTTCAAACGTAAAAATTAAATTTAAAATTTTGTTGAATTTTTCGTAGTTAAAATTTTTTTATCTAGATTTCATTTTATTGATAACTTTAACTTTGACATCGATTTATATATACACAGTGCATATATATATATATATATATATATATATACACAGGGTGTTTTATAACATGTGGGACGCACTTTCAGCACTCCCTGACTCCTGCCTAACATCCACCCCGGAGTACTTCCCTGGTCGATTGGTGTCTACAATCTCCTCCTTGTGGCCTTGTGGGTGTTAAATCTAGTATCTGTTGTATATAATTTAATTATACATTAATCCTTATAATTTCCGTATATTAATCATTATGAAATGAATGAAGATTTAAAAGGGTTTTAACGTAAATTAAAAAATTCCAAATACTGACCGTCAGCCACGGACTTCCGCCTACCGCCCCTCTACCGTCCCCCGCCGCACCACCGTCCGCGCCCGCGTACCGACAACTGCCCGACAGTTTGCGTCCCGCTATGCCAACTCTATAGTGACGAACCTTACTCTTTTTATCGGGACTGGAGACCCCAGTAGCAGTGTTTGAACGTTTCAAATATTTATTTATGAATTTGTATTTCATGTTCTGTTTGTATACACAGAAATATAATATATATATATATATATATATATATATATATATATATATATATATACTGTATATATATGTGTGTGTGTGTAAAATTGAACAATGAATAATTCCTATATTCCTATATGCTTATATTCATTCATATAATTCTTATATTCATTCATATAATTCTTAGATTTATTCGTATAATTCTTATATTCATTTATATAATTCGTATATTTATATAATCATTATATTTTATATATTTATATTCATATAATACTTATATTCATATGTATGTACGTTCATACATTCATTTTTACATAAAGACCAAAATCGCCTAAAGCGAGTTTGGATAAATTTATGATTTGCTTTATATTCTTGTCAAATAATTGTTAAATTGTTTCTCTTTAAATTACCTAATCATTTTTTTAGATTTAGCTTAATAATGAAACGTGATTAAATTTTGCAATGTTCATTTTCTGTATACATTCTTTCTTCGTTATAAAAGATGAAGTCGTCATGCCTAAACGTTTAATTCTAAATCTTAAGCTTTTAATTTTTGCTCATATGCATGTTTAAGTGTAATTCATAATAAAATGCATATTTCAATTTCCATTTCTAGTTAACTCGGCAGATCATGATAACACCAGCTCTGTCAATATGCGGTTTAAGATAAAAATATGGCTTTATCTTCAAATATCTTCCTTATCAGTTTAGACGTTGCCACAGCTAAAATATTTACCTTACCTTCAAATATTGTGCAAAAATAATGTAGCCTATAGAGAATAAAAACTAAACAAGTCAACATTAAATAATAATGATGTCCACAAAATATGGGTATATAAACCCATGTAAATTTTCAAATTATTATTCTGATTAGACTGATCTAACTTAGAGGCTGAGGATTGCCTGTAACATTTTAGCAGTAAATTACCGTAAGAAAAAGTCTTTATCTTCTCCTTCGAGCCTTGCTCTCTTCAGAGAACTTAGTCTTAAATAGAGAAAACATAATTTCACGATACGTTACAAGAAGAATCGGGGAACCTTCAGAGAATTTAATCAGCTTCACAGAATCCTCCGATCTACTACAAGAAGAAATCGGAGAGTAGTATAAGAGAGACTACCTTACCTTAAATTTACCTTAAAGCGCTTCTGCCTCAAGGGTGCGCTGCTCCCTCGAAGTCCGCTCAGCGCCTCCTGAGGCGGGGCCACGACGGGGTCGCCACCCCTCTTTTCTCTCGCTCCTGCCATACGATTTGGTCCCCTATTGAATTTGTGGGGGCTGGTCTGGCAGAGGAATACCCTGACACTGTGGGTTGGTCGGGTATGTTGGCTAAAACATGTCCAAGTGTTTTTTAAAAGTATCTACTGGGACTGCACTTATATCTCTAAGGTATTGAGGCAAGGAGTTAAACAGGCGAGAACCCTGCCTAGAGATACTATTATATTGAAGGGTTTGAATCCTTCTCAGACTGTTTGGTGGGAGGTGATATTTTTTACACATTCTTCCAGTTCTTGTTAAGGTGGGCACAATTGGTTCAGTATTGGGGGCAACTAAAAGCCCTTCTAGAATTTTCCAGGTGTAGATTAGAATGTATCTCAAACCTTCTCTCTATGGAATAAAGGTTGAGGCCTCTGAGCCTATCTCAGTAGTTTAATTTGTTTGTACTCACCTGTTGCCCATCAGGTTGTTTAATACACGAGGTTAAGGTTCTTTGTAGGCCCTCAATTTTTTGCAATTCATTTTGTTTGTGGGGAAACCATAATTGAGAGCAGTAGTCAATGCGTGGAAGGACAAGTGATTTCCACAGGGTAAGCATGGTCATACTGTCCCTAGTTCTGAATGTCCTCAGTATATATCCTATTAGTTGTTTGCATGATGAGGTTACTTTGTCAATGTGCCTGTTGAATGTTGCATCTTCAGGCGCGATTTCCGATACGGTACCAGCTACTCCAGAGTAGCAAATCCGTTGCTGCCACCCAACCAGAACCCCCGTGAACTTCGAACCGACTAAGGCCATAGACGGAGGGGTTAACATATATATACTGTATACATATGTATATATATAAATAAATATATATATATATATATATATTAGGGTGGCCGAAAACAATGAAAGTTGAAAATATCTTTCTCCACAAGGCCATCCGTATTCCATATCAAAATGTAAGAACTCATGCCAAAAATTAGACAGATCATACAATATTTAGAGGTCGCGACCAGTTCCTAAATTTTTAGGATTTGAAACAAAAATACAATATCAATGTTTATTTCAAAATTTAAAGTCAACAGCACAGAGCACATGTTATGCAAAAATATACTAGAACACACGGGTCATAGCAGTTAATACGACTGCAGTAAATCCTTGTATATCAAACGAACAACGTCACACCCGTTACTTTTTCTTCGTCAAAGCCAACTTCGCCGGAACTGGCAATCTTTTTCGGTGGCTGGCGACGAGTCGCAGTAGGTATTGTTTCTGGGTCTCGTCTTTCGTCAGCGCAGTATTGTAGGACTGAATAAGAGCGACTCCTCGTTCGGCACAGTCGTTGACGACCTTGAGGAGCCTGCACTTAGCCTTAAGTAACTGGTAAATGGGGTCTGTCAGCCAGAGGGAGGGAGGTTTTGACAAGAATGTCTTGGCTTCATCTTGTCCTTTCATGGAGAGTATATCGAATATCTTCAAAGACCGGCTCGTGATGTACGACGCCAATGAAGAACGATGATCGAACACAGTCCCGTCCAGAAGTCTCAAGAGTTTTTGGTTTGAGGGACGTAAGAAGTTGTCAACCATTGCTGCTTTGGTGATCTCGTCGACGCGATCGTCGAAGAGGGCGAGAGGCGCGAGGTGCTCAGAGAAGTACCACAAATGGCGATAGAAGGCCTTAACAGCTGCCTCCCTGTTGGCACGGTCAGGATATTCATGGAGGAGAGCAATTAGGTTTAAGTCGTTGAGCGTTTGAAGATTCCCACTTCAGGCCCACCTGTTGGTGTCAGGGCAACAGAAAATACGGCCGACAACATTACGTCGAACACGTGATGACGGCACGCGATCCAGATGAGCTCCTTGTCCAGAGCCTTCTCAATTTGGGTACACGCGCCCATATTCAGCCCAGTATTGGTTGCCTTCGTGTCGAAGACTAGTCCCTGGATCATGGGTTTGAGGTTCCATTCCTCCAGCGTTTGGACACATGCATTGCACTGCTCCTCTCACGTGCCGCGGCCGATCTTAGGGACAGCAAGAAGTTGCTCTGTTTCAACACCAGTCACCAAGCTGGCGACGCGATCCACAAGCTTTTTATTGCCGGCGATATCTGGAAGCAGTTTACCGTCCCAGTGGAGAAGCAGTGGGCTGTCCGGCGAGAAAACAGCCTGTTGAGCAGTTGCTACCGCCTCACGAGTGGTGACCCGCGCTCGCTAAATGGTGTTCCCGGATAGCGCCACAGACTCCAGGCCATGACCGAGCGCTTGCGTGACGGCTCCAACGACGAACATGGCAGCGCGGTCAGGGAGTTTCACTCGGTCGAGCGCGGCGGCTACTTCCTTGGTCACAATGGTCTGCTTCGATTTCTTATTCCTTGGCTGATCTTGACTGGATGTTGACGGAGCTTGGAAATCATCTTCGGACTCCGTCGATGTGGAGGAGCTACAGATGTCAGCAATGGCGGAACTACACTGCGTTCGCACTTATTAAGCAGATTACATTTTCTCCAATGCTTTCAAAAGTTTTTCCCCGATTTCAATGAAACTTGCAGCAAATAATCACTATATATTGCAGCATTGATGGTATTCATTTCGATAAAATATTTTGATAATTAAAATAATTATCTCATTTTATTGAAAAATATGTAAAATATTGTGTTCCGAATTATTAAGCAAGTATTCTATTTACGGATCTAAATGGTGAAAATGGGTAAGAAAAAGGATTTAATACTAACTGAGAAAAGAAAAAGAGTCAAGTTACTCGCTGAAAATATAAAATCTATTGAAATTGGGAAGCAGTTTGGCAGAGCTTATCGAACTGTAAACAAATTTGTAGCGGAGGGTACCAAACTGAGGCAGCGAAGTGATAAAGGAGCTATAAGAAAAGTGACAAGGCGGCAGATATCTGTAATCAAGCGCAAATTGCAAAGCATCCATTGTCCTCAAGTAAAGAGGTGTTTGAGCAGGCTGGCATACATAATGTACCAAGAACATCTCGATGAGGAATCCTCCAAACAATTTGCAAGACGTGTAAACCTACGATTCAGTCACCATTAACACCCAGGTACAAGAAGCAGCGTGTTGAAGGGGCGCGTCAGTACGTGAAAACAGATTTTAATACTGTATTGTTCACCGATGAAAAACCCTTGAGGGACTTGATGTTTGGTCAAGAAGATGGATTGCTGAGAGCCAATTTCTACCATCGAGATTAAGACGCCAACAAGGTGGAGGTAGTGCCATGTTTTGGGCAGGATTGATAGGCAATGAAGTAGCTGTCCCATACAGAGTGCCTGATGGTGTAAAAATGAATGCCCAGTCTTACACAAACTTTCTAAAAGAAAACCTCATTTCATGGTAGAGATTGACCCTTAGCAATCCATCTTATTGACCAACCATCAGATCACTCAAGGGTTGCTCTTCATTCATCGGTTAACAATACAGTATTAAAACCTGTTTTCACGTACTGACGCGCCCATTCAACACGCTGCTTCTTGTACCTGGGTTTTAATGGTGACTGAATCGTAGGTTTACACGTCTTGCCAATTGTTTGGAGGATTCCACATCGAGATGTTCTTGGTACATTATGTATGCCAGCCTGCTCAAAAACCTCTTTACTTGAGGACAATGGATGTTTGCAGTTTGCGTTTGATTACAGATATCTGCCGCCTTGTCACTTTTCTTATAGCTCCTTTTTCACTTCGCTGCCTCAGTTAGGTACCCTCCGCTACAAACTTGTTTACAGTTCGATAAGCTCTGCCAAACTGCTTCGCAATTTCAATAGATTTTATATTTTCAGCGAGTAACTTGACTATTTTTCTTTTCTCAGTTAGTATTAAATCCTTTTTCTTACCCATTTTCACCATTTAGATCCGTAAATAGAATACTTGCTTAATAATTTGGAACACAATATTTTACATATTTTTCAATAAAATGAGATAATTATTTTAATTATCAAAATATTTTATCCAAATGAATACCATCAATGCTGCTATATATAGTGATTATTTGCTACAAATTTCATTGAAATCGGGGAAAAACTTTTGAAAACATTGGAGAAAATGTAATCTGCTTAATAAGTGCGAACGCAGTGCAGACGGAACAGCCGTATTCGCTTGTTGGGCACTGGCCTAATCACTCCTGAGGCGCTTCCGAGTCTCCTTGTTCGTCAAGGTCTTGTCGATCCCGGACATACTCGCGCTCGAAGGATCCTGCTGTTGCATCCGCAGGATCTGTTTGGCTTCTTCGTCCGTCATAATACTGAGGGCGTCTTTTCGTGAGATGTCAAATAGTTTGGTGAGATTCTCCTTGAATTTTCTTCCCTTGATTCGGCACCCGTCTTTCGGTTTCAATCGGTTTTTCTTCAATCCACAATACAGGGTGTCCCATAAGTCCGGCATCATAGGAAAAATAATTAAAAAAGGCAAAACAAAAGCTTTTATTTACAGAACGTGCTCAATATGTCCACCACTGTTTTCAATATACAAATTCAGACGTGATACCCAGTCAGCAAGCACACTGTGAATGATGTCAGGAGTAATGGTGTTACATGCCCCAATAATGCGCTGCCGCAAATGTTCAACACTCCTAATTTTCTCTGCGTATACCAGTGCCTTCAAGTGGCCCCAGAGATAAAAATCTAGTGGCGTGAGATCCGGTCTTCTAGCTGGCCATTCCACAGGCCCTCGACCTCCTATCGAATGACCAGGGAATTGTTGGTACAGGTATTCCCTTACTTGGGTGCTGTAATGTGCAGGAGCGCCGTCTTGCTGGAACCATGTTGGGAAATTTCCTTCCTACGATAGGCATAGAGCGGCTGACGTTATTTATTTAGATTTTAAAAAGGCGTCCGATACAGTTCCGCATAGGAGACTAATTGCGAAGGTTAAAGCGCACGGTATACGCGGTCAGGTAGCTAACTGGTTAGAAGAATGGCTTCGTGCTAGGAGGCAGAGGGTCGTAGTTAATGGTAGTAGATCGGGGTGGTTAGATGTAGGTAGCGGTGTCCCACAGGGTTCAGTGTTAGGCCCATTGCTATTCGTAATTTACATTAACGACATAGATGTAAGATTGACTAGTAACGTGTCAAAATTCACGGACGATACTAAAATAGGCTGTAAGGTTGTTAACGAGGACGATAGAAATAGGCTCCAAGACGATGTAAATAGGATTATGGAGTGGACAGATAAGTGGCAGATGCAATTTAACGTAGACAAATGTAAAGTTTGGCATATACAGGGGTTAGACAAAATAATATGAACACCCGCCGATTTCACCGGTTATCTTTACGGACTGCTCAGACACAAAGTAAACGGTCAAATGACTGGCAAACCTATTTAAATGCGTAACACAGAGTGTATACGTCATGTTATAACCCTCACGTTGTTTTTACAGATCTGAGTGAATTATGAATTAGCAGTTATGAAAGACCTGTCAGACTTCCAAAGAGGGCAAATTGTCGGAGAGCGGATGGCTGGTGCATCGGTGACGAAAACTGCTCAGATGTTCAATGTATCCAGAGGAACTGTCTCCATGGTCATGTCTGCATACCAAAACCATGGAAAGACAAGCACCGACAAATGCAATAGTGGACGCAAGAAGAAGCTGTGTGATCGAGACCGCCGGGTGCTAAAGCGCATTGTGACAAAGAACCATAAGACCACAGCTCCAAAAGTGACTGCAGAGCTTAACCAGCATCTTGCAAGCCCGGTATCGACCAGAACTGTACGTCGCGAGCTCCATGGAGCTGGATACCATGGGAGGGCTGCAATTGCCAAACCCTTCCTTTCGCACATCAACATTGAGCGGCGCAGAAAATGGTGTAATGACCATAAGAATTGGTCAATGGACCGGTGGAAGAATGTAGTCTACTCCGACGAATCCTCCTTTACGCTATTTCCATGTTCCGGTCGAGTTTACGTCTGGAGACAGCCTAAAGATGCTTATGACCCCGACTGCCTGACCCCAACCGTTAAGCATGGAGGCGGATCTGTGATGGTTTGGGCAGCAATATCGTGGAATACTCTTGGCCCAGCTGTAGTACTGCATGGTAGGGTTAACGCCCAGGTCTATCTGTCAATATTGGCTGACCAGGTCCATCCCATGGTCCAAACGCTGTTTCCCAATGGCGGCGCCGTCTTCCAGGATGATAATGCACCAATCCACACCGCTGGGGTCGTTAAAAACTGGTTTGCTCGAAGAATGGCTCAGGATTCCTCTAGCCACTGTCCAAAAGCTGTATGAATCAATTCCCCGACGCATTGCAGCTGTTATTGCCGCTAAAGGAGGACCAACTCCATATTAAGAATAAAATCCGCCATTTATCAAGGTGTTCATATTATTTTGTCCAACCCCTGTAGGTTCTCGTAACAATAATTACACGTACACGATGGATGATAGGCAGTTGGCGAGCGTTGGCGAGGAAGTAGATTTAGGCGTACGCGTATCTAAGGATTTAAAGGTTAGGAACCAGTGCCTGTAGTCTTGCGCAAAAGCTAATAGGATGTTAGGCTTCATAGCGCGTAATTTCGAATTTAAATCGAAGGATATTATATTGCCCCTTTACAAGTCCCTAGTCAGGCCTCATTTAGAATATGCCGTTCAGTTTTGGTGCCCGTACTTGCGTGAGGATATTGATAGGTTAGGAAGGGTTCAGCGTCGTGCCACGAAACTAATTCCGTCATCGCGCAACAAGCCTTATGAAGATAGGATTAAAGAGTTAGACCTGTATTCACTCGAAACTAGGAGATAAAGGGGGGGAGCTTATTGAAGTTTTCAAAATCGTTAATAACATCGATAACGTAAATTTTGACAAATTGTTCACTTTCGATAATAGTAATACTCGTAATAACGGATTTAAGTTGCGTGGCAGACGTTTCATTACTAATATCGCTAAAAACTTCTTTACATTTAAAGTAATTGATAAATGGAATAATCTACCCGCGCCCGTCGTGAAGTCTACCAGCGTTAATGTGTTCAAGACCATCTTCACAGACATTTTAAAAATATTAACGTTGTTTAAAATAAAAAAAAAACAATTAGCAACAGGAGCTCTGTGGGTGGTGGTCGAGGATGAGTCTGTTGACGATTAATGCCAGCGTGTGATGCCAGCAATAAAATTATTAAAAAAAATAAAATAAAATAATTAGACTAACACGAACGTAGATGTAGCTCGTAGCGTAAACTAACCCACTTTTTGTTTAACGTCACCTACTTTTTTTTTTTTTCTTATCCTCTCCTTAATTTGCATGTCTGTAACTCTCTTTTCTTGCATGTTTGTAGTTTGCATGGTATAACAGTGAGTTAAGACTGTGTTTGCATGGTTTGTAAGCGTTCTTATTTTACTTCTTTTCATCTTTCACCCCTCTCCTATTCTCTCCGACTATTTTTCTGACTTGTCGGCAGTGGCCGGCGGATGATGATGGTGAGTTTCTTTTCTCTTTTTCTGATTGAATGTTAACCCACGAGTGATAGGTGTTCCTCCTTACTTAACCGCTTATTCTCTTCTCTTCTCTTAACCCCCTACTCTTTCCTTTCTCTCGGGCTAACCTTAGAGTGGATCTTAGGGTCTTTGTTAGCCTTAGCTTCTGTAGATCTCTCATGACATAAAAATCTTCTAAATACACGTTCGTTCTGGGCAAGGGAGTCTCCTCATTCGAAAAATCTGACCTAGAACTTCCATCCAATGTGTACTTTCTACACTTAACACCTTTATCACTTATTCCAAACTTACTTTCACAATCACGCTTAGCCTTATTTCTCAGTCTCTTTTTTCTTTTACCTTGCACCTCTTTCCATTCACCAGGACTTTCGCAATCATACTCAGATTTGTCGCTTTCAGAGTAATAAGCAACCTTCTTCTCCAAACGCCTTGGTAAGTGCACACGTCCCACTTCAACCAATTTCTTAGTCACATACCCTTCCTCCATTTTACGCATGCACTCAAAGAAAGCTTTCAGTTTCACATCCTTACCTTCAGTTCCTTCTTCATTCAGCAAATCTTTTACAGAACTCTCTATTGCAGTAATTGCACCATCAAACTCATTTAAACCACCACTTGCCTTCAATCTAACCGACTGCCGCCACTTCTCATCCTCAGTCATATCTCCTAATGCTCCTTCTTCAACCATCCATTAAAATAAAAGTGCATACACTGAAACCAAAACCGAATGGTATAACAAATTGAGTAAAAGGAGAAAAAAAAAAATCTTAGATTGGGATGCCAACTGTTACTCTCCCCTTTACAGCGCGAGGCCGTTCCAGCCAGGAACAGTAAAACATTTAATTACAAAACTATATATTAGTAAATACGAAGCAAATCAGGCTGCCTGCACAAGTTATCATTACCCTAACCTAAATTTAACATAAACTTAACGTAAACTTAACCTAAGCTTAACCTAAACTTAAACTTAAACCTACAATATTAAGTATTTAAATAACTGGCACTTGTAAAAATGGGGGTTTATTTAGAGAGCTTGCAAGAAGTTGCGAGGTCTGGCTCCCAACTCCGTCTCCTAAAAAATTCGGAAGAAAATAACTAATAAAACACTACTTACATAAATATCATTTCTCCAATAATAAAAAGCTAAAGTAGATATACACGGTGTTTCAGGAGGAAAGGTCAATACTTCGTGAGGTGATGGTATCGGTCATTGTGAGAAAAAAAGTTCATATGAACATGTGTCTAATTCTGAATGGTTACGGAGATAGAGCTGTTTGAATCTGATGCGCGCGCAGCTCTTCCTCCCCCTTCCCTCCCCTATAACCTTGAACCATGTAAGCTGTAATGTAAGCATGTAACATAAGCCAATCGACAGCTGACTGTTGTGAGTGACATTGTTTGGTGTTTGAAGCAGTGTTAAGAATGCCACACACCTTCACACATGCCGAATATGCAGATATGGTGTATGTCTACGGTTTTTGCGATGGATGTGCAACAGCTGCTGTTGCAGAATACCTTCGACGGTTTCCGAACCGCAAAATTCCGGATCGAAGAGTGTTTACCAGGGTTTTCAACACATTGCGTGAGATTGGTACACTTCCTAGCGCTCATGTTTCATCTGAACGTGAAGGTCAACAAGATGTGGATGAAGTGGAAAACATTCTTCAGTTGGTAGAGCGTAGTCCTACTACTAGCTCACGAAGAATTTCTACACGTCTCGGTGTACCACACACAAGAGTATGGCGAACATTACGTGAGGAAGGCTTGCATCCATATCATGTACAGCGGGTACAACACCTTCAACCAGGAGACGCTGCCATGCGACTGGAATTTTGTCATTGGGTAAATGCTAATCGCCGATTGTTTCGATTAATAATGTTCACCGATGAAGCTACTTTCACCCGTGACGGTATCAACAACACTCTTAACTCTCATCGGTGGTCAGACGAAAATCCAAATGCCACTGTGGAAACAAATTTTTAACATCGCTTCTCTGCCAATGTGTGATGCGGTATCATCGATGATCAGCTGATTGGCCCTGTTACTTTAGAGAATCGTCTTACAGGACAAAGTTACCTAGAATTTCTGCAAAATGAATTGCCAGGACTATTGGAGGATGTTCCTTTGGCTACACGCGCTGGTATGTACTTTCAGCATGACAGAGCCCCTCCACATTCTACCCGTCTGGTGAAGCAATCAATACGTAAATCAAACTTTCCATGGTCGATGGTTCGGCCGCGGTGTTTCCATTCAATGGCCACCAAGGTCTCCAGACCTCTCTTCGTTAGATTATTGTTTGTGGGGGTGGATGAAAAGTCAAGCTTACAAAAGAAAGGTGGATACACGAGACGAATTGCTCGCGCGCATTTTGGATGCTGTTGCCCGCATAAAGGAACGTACGTCCGTACGTGAAATCTGGGAGCCATATACATTTACATCTACGAGAATGTGCTGTAGACCTTCGCGCACTGCTAATTTTTCCTTTTCCTTCATGGGTAATTGATCTTGAAATTATCTTCCAAATTTCTGACATTTTAGAGCCTATTTTAGATGGGGCACCATAAATCGATTCACAAATTTATCTTCCAACATCGTTAAGCACCTCATATAATTGGATGCCTATCATACGTTCAAATCTCCCACCAAATCATCGGGGGCAGAATACAAGATCAAAAACAACGCGTTTCTCTCTCTCTACGAATGGGTATATCTGACACTCCCCAGATTTTACGAGGCAGCCAATCACAACCCTGTGGGCGGAGCCCAGAGCCTCTGGTTGGAGGCTAGTCGGACCTATGCATTAAGTCCTGCCCAAAATTCACTGATAGCCAATAGGAAGCGCGTGAATCGGGTATTGTAGGATGGTCACAATTGCAATCCCATTTATAAAAGGGGGCACTTTCATCTCAGGGTCTCAATTCATTCGTTTTTTGGGAACAGTGCTTTTGAAATACCCTGTCATGAGTCAGCTCCACAACTCTCCGGATTTGTTTGAAAACGAGGATGTCCCACCGCTCACTGCAATTTATCTTTTTAACGCTGTAGATCAGAATGAACTTCTCTCAACGCGATCCATTGCAGAAATTTGCGATGGATTGCATGAGCCAACGGATACGTCATTTGAAACGTAAGTAATTAATCTGTGATTATATACTGAGTTTCATTCAGTGTTAATTAACTTATAAAATGTCATAATAAATAAGTTTTGAAAAATAGTTTGTGCTTTATTCTCGGGCTATATACAACGTTTCAATCAGTGTTAGTTAATTTATGAAAAGCCGTAATAAAACGAAGTGAAATGCTATCTGTCCAGAGGCCCGGTCTCTATTCATATATATATATATATATATATATCCCTCTGTGTGTATTTTGGCAAAAAACAATAGGATTTTTATTATTGTCCATTCTCCGTTTCCTTCGCGGTTATTTCGGCATATATATATATATATATGTATGTAATATATATATATATATATATATATATATATATATATATTGCCTGCGGGTTCGGGTTCGAGACCCGGTGCCGGCAGACGAAGCGTAGCACACCCTGCTAATCGCCTTTTGAGCTGTAAATTAGTGTACTTGTTTTTAATTATTGCCCCTTTCTCTGTTTCCTTCGGGGTTATTTCGGTATATATATATATATATATATATATGGTGTAGTTTTAATTGTACATTTCTCGATAACTTCAAAAATTATGGACAGGTCTTCTGTAGAATTTTAGAAATATTAAAAACTTTTAAGAATTGCCTGCGGGCTCGGGGAACAGACCCGTTGCCGGCAAACGATGTCTTAGCACTCTTACTTTTGAAAACTGTCAGGATATCTGCTTTGTGATTATAATTTGCCAGGCGTCCTTATCGGGATTTTCCCTTATTGTATCTCTTTAATTAAACTAATTTAATTTTACTTAACCTTATTTGATTCAGCATGAACTAATCATGTTACCTTCTCATTAAAGGAGCGAAACGGAACTTGAACGTGTTATAGCTACTTTTTGTTTTTTTGAAAGGGGAATAAATGATATGACGCTTTACCGTACAGCCAACCCAGCGACCTGAATACAGAGGTCGAAGTATTGGTCACATCCTGTCCAACGAATGCCAGGTAATCGAGGAAGTAATGTAAGTATTTTTGGGGGTTAAGAACAAAGCATAATGTATTTTTATCTAATTTATTAAATGGTAGAAAACATGTACAAAGCGGAACCATGTCCATTAAATAAGTCTTAATGGCGACATTTTACAAATACGCCTTTACACAATATAGATAAGCCTTTACACAAGACAGCGGGTGCTAACGTATGGGAACTTTTTTTTATTTGTCTGCATACCGTTTTATCATTCATTTCAGTGTCGCACAAATCGAATAATTTTAAAAAAATTATAAATCCCTCTCCCCGTGACATGTGCAGGAAAAATGAGAATATACATGCCGCACGTGTTACCAAAATATCCTTGGAGGCGGCAAGGATTCCATACACACTTAAGGTACATGTATCTGTTCGATAAATTGTACAACCACAGGGTCATTCCAGCGCTGAGTGCCGAGTGAATCAAAATAGTACATTCTTTCCCTATTTTTAAAATAGATTGCAAACAAATGAATCCCCTCACCCCCACAATGTCGGTGTTCACGATAATCCCGTACCAGTTTCTCGTAGTTGGCAATTTCAATATTTCCTTCTTCGCAAACACGGCGATAAATTTGGAGCGTGTGATTCGGTCACTTTTCATTACTCTCTGGAGGGTATTCGCGTCCATTTTAAAAGTCTGTCACCACGTTCCTGAAACGGTCAACTTCTATCAGAACCTGTGATTTGATGTACACGACGAGTACGCTAATAGGCGCGTCTATAGGGTTGGCAAATTCCAACCTGACTGAGATGTTCCCACTCTGTTATGGACTTAAGTGTGTGTTTATGCCAACAGACAAGTCAAGGGTAATATTAAATGAATAAATGTTAAATTCTTCCACAAATTCTTTCTGCGTTACGCCAAACCCAAGTTCGTCACAGGCACCTGCATTATGAGCCAGACTACTATAAGCTCTCGCGCAGAGCGGGAACACAGCTTCTGATGAGTAGTCCGTAATCATAGTCCCTCCCAATGCAAGGCCATTTACGTATAGAGTTATATTTTTAAGGCCGAAATTCTCGAATTTAAAGGCACCCTTTTTATATTTTCCATTCGTCGAGGCGTGGTCCTGCGTTCCAATTAATAACCTTATAGGTAGAACTCCAAGGGACACGTTTTCTAGTTGTTTCGAGGCCAACCCTGCGGGCACACTGTAGAGTTTGATCTGTACTCTGTTAATTGGGTATTTTACTGTGGCGTGTATTAAGTTTTTCTCAATTTCTATTTGTTTTGGTGAACTTAATTTCACTCGGCATACACGTAAATACGTTTCCAATATATGAATCACAAGGGGTTTTGCGTCCTCTTCTTGATCAGACCCCAGATTTATGTAGATCTCAGGATTCGTGGGGTTGAGCTTTAGTTTCAGAGCGATGCCATTCATAAGCAGTTTCTCCTGGAATGTGAAGTCTGTATGAAGACGACCAAAACACTCGTATATCTTTTTTTTAGAATTTTTAAATTTATCCTTTATACTACTTTCATCTTTAGTCTGATAATATCTCTCGACGGTTAAAAAGGTGTCCTTCGCTTCTTTTGAAAAGTTGAGGACATTTTCCAGATAGGCTCGTAGATGATAATAACCCGTTCCTGCAGAGATGTTAACCTGATTTAAATACACCTCACACTGGCTGAATATGGAGAGTAGAAAGTTGGTTTCAGGGTATGCAGAGTAACTATCATCGCAGTCCGTTCTATCTGAATGGGCTATACGCAGTTTAGCGTACATGTGCATGCAGTTCGGATCAACAGAGTATGGGCCTGAGCTGGGTATCACGAATTCTATAGGGGCACTCGATGAACTAATTGTGTTTAATGGGTTAATTGTAATAAAGTCGCTATGCTCAATACAAACCTGAGTAGGGGGCATATCAAAGAGGGACAGTTCCGATTTACAGGATTGTGAACTACACGGATGGATGAAAAGCGCCATGACGAATCAGAAATAATACCACCTCACTCGACAACTAGTAATCAGCCTATGATTCGGAAGAATAGTGTCCTCAGCTTATATCAGTTAAAAAAAATGATGAGCCATAGGCTTCATACGCTTAGAGCACTCCTTTTTTTATTTCCTTTTACATTTAGCGCCACGTGATGGTAACCCGTGTACGTTTTAAATGTTTTTTTAGAGCTTCTTTAGGTTTAGTTCCAACCATTATGTCTTCTGCCGCGTTAAAACCTGATTGTAACGCCTTCCTCCATAGGTATCTAGCACCCCTCTTCAACAGTGGGACAGCGGTGCGTAGTATGGTTGAAAAAATGGATCCAAGCCCAATCCCACGCTGATATCTCACCCTCGATAGACTGTGAATGGCCTTCGGGTCATTATAACGACGAAAGTGTAGTTCACTGTTAAGCTCCCATCACCGAATGGGAAATTTTTTCCCTCAATCGTTCTTATATATCGAGATGTTGGTTAATAGATTAGTCGCAACATTCACATAATGGGGCTTGTCATATGTAATGCTCAAACTTTTCCCCTATGGTTGGGGATGTGTGCAATGCGCAGCAGGCGCGCCTGGGTGTCCCCAACAAATTGATGCTCTACGATATTGCTGTAAATATAGCACATGTCTGGGGATGGGAGCTTTCACCCAATTTCTCCATCTTCAACTGATACATTAAGCTGGACAAGTCATGTGTGCCTCGTGAAAAGGTATCTCTTTGGAGAGCTGCGCTATATCGGCCCTCAGCCACAATTGTGAACAGCTCTTTATCTTTAATATTTCTACTAAGCGTTGATTTTAACTTCAATGTGCATGCAGGCGTGTCTATGTTTACGACTTCAAAAAGTAAATCGTTTGTCAGGTACGACTTTTCAAGACTCTTGTTTAACCCCTCACAATGTCCATGGCTGTGTCATAATGACCGATTCCTAGCGTACATTTGTGCTATAGTACTGTCCTCACCGAACAGGACTGATCGCATAGTATTGTCTAAGGTTATGCCTAATTTTTCGCACTCATCGATTCTTCTAAGGATCAGAAATATGATTTGCTCATTTTCAAGAGTTAAAAATTTGGAGCTAACTGGAGTTCACATAAACCCACCTCATACGAATCACGCTCCAATTCAATGGGTCCGTGGAGTTCTGTCACAAAGTTGGCGAGGTGTTGTTAGGATGTACAGACAGAGAAGAAGAGGACGGGAGTGTGACATAGAAGTGGCTAGGCCATGTTGCATACTAATTAAGCTTCATTATTGCAGCAGCTTTTATATAGGTGTTGAAGCTTTCTGGGTAACCCAGCCATTTCACCAGGTACATTTTTCTCTTTCCTGAACCTTTGCTGCCTAAATTTTTTCAATTTTAAACACTTTTTCCTAAATTAAATGTCACTTTCTGCAACTCCTCGCGGTAAAAGCCTCCAGCGATCTCTTCCCCATTCAAATCTTCAACGTAATACATCATTATCTCGCCTTTAGGTCTCATAGCACTAACTTTAAAAATCTCACGTGTCCATCCTTGCTCAAATCCCTTCGCGAATTTATTTCCCGAACGTGATAGCCTTACATAATCATTGATTTTGAAATGTGTAGAGTGTGGTGGCGGTGCTCCATCTCTTCTCACCTCTGGCGCGTACCTCTTTCTAAAACTTCGTTAGGTGTTCCAATCGTACGGTGGTGTGAACGGTTGTATGACGAGCCAATGACCCGAGAACGTTTATATATCTGTATGTGTTTTTATGTGTAAAATAGCGATGCATGCGTTCCTTTATGGTACGTTGAACTCTTTCAGCTAAAGAGGCCTTATGTATAGAATGCTAGTGTAGTAACTGATATTAAACTCTGTCAGCATGTTCTGAAAAGCGCGACCTATAAATTCTTTCCCCATATCCGTACAAAAATAGCCAGGAACCCTATCTTCTTTTAACATCAACGTTTTGGTCGCTTTAGCAACTGTTTCAGGCGATTTATTTTTCAGTGGAATTAGCCACAGATATCTAGAGAATACATCTATTATGAATAGGATGTAGCGGTATCCGTCATTATACACTGAATATCTTTGCATGTCTGTTAAATCCGCTTGCCAAATAGAGTCAATCGAAGCCGCTGTTGTCTTGGCCGTTTTAAACCTTTTTCTCACCGGTTATGAAGTGTATAAGCATCCTGCTCCCGCAAAAACCTCTCAACATCTTTTTTCCCTACTCCGTAAACACCTCTGTACAGTCTATTAACGCCCATAGGAGGCGGGGTTAGAAATGTCATAATAGCGTTTACTTAATATGTTAGCCATTTGCGTATTTTAGAGACACGTGGATAAGGTTGGCCGTTTGTTCTCTTCTTTCTCCTCTTCAGAGATGCACTGCTGGGGCGATGGCGTACTCAGTTGTGACACATGCGAGACTTGATCCAGTCTTTTAACCTATTCAGATTACCTATCAATGTTTTGGGGACATTTATTTGTTGTAGTCTTGCTTTAATATGCTTCCATCCTGTTGGTGAGGCCTGTCCCACTTTCTCACCAGATCATGACAATTCAACGATGTTGGATCCTTGTACCCTTGTTCCTTCAACAATGACCTCGCCTGTATCGGCCCACTGTATGATGGGGTCCTCACTCAATAGATTATAAAGACTTAAGCCTTTATTCCTCAATGTATGTGGGAGACTGTTTTAATACATGTTCGATGTGTTGTGTTCCGTTATTCTTTGGTTGGTCATCTCTAACGTCGGGCCAGGTCCTGTGTCGCCATGCTCAGCGTACTCGCGCTGTGCCTAATAACCACGGGGAGCTCTGTCGGATTCTTATAATCTTCGTACTCATGAAGAAATTTCTGCAAAGCCTCTTGGTACAAGATCCTTTTCTCATCAGGTGACTTTTCACTGTTTAATAGGGATTGCAACTCGATTTCCACTCTTTTAACCCTGCTTTTACGGTTTCTAGAGCAGTGTGTGGAATCTATGAACTTTGCAATGAAGCATACAACTCGTGCGGGATCATTACCACTTTCTTCATTATATTAATCTAGACAGTAAAGGATCCAAAACTGAAAATAAGATGGGGAGGAATGATCATCCTCTTTGTACAATAATTCGCTTTTTCTTACCCACAGTTTGACTTTTACGAGCGAGCGCACGTATTATGTAACGACGTAAGCGAGCCTTCTGAGGGGGTTTCATTGACACATTACATTTTATAACATTAAGAGAGAATTCACAGATGCATTTTAAAGAGTCCGAGTCGATATTTTTAACAAACATTTGTTGCAGTGCCTGGTACAGTCGTTGATAAGTTTTTATTAATTCGCGATATTTCTTCAGTCTATTTGCTATTCTGGAATGTACACCGTTTCAGGTTCGTTTGGGAATATATTCGTTCTTAGAAGCACCCTAACCGTGTTTCGCGGGTGAAGGTCACAAAGCAAATATCCATAACGTTGACTTGTGGCTTCTTTATAAACCTCCAAAAACTCCTTACGATGATTCGTGAACATTTGATTGGCTAATACCCCAATTTGTGCATATCTCTACGTTGTGGAGTAAGACTAGATATTGTGTGTTTAACGACACATCGCTCATGTATCTATTTTGGAAAAATAGATTCTGGTTGATGAAGAATACGCTTGTTAATATGGTGGAAGAACATTGTAAATGTCTCGGCAAACGTTTTATCCATTTCCAACATGAGATCGTCAATTACAATAACTGTATGCTCATTACCTTTTAATGAATTAACGTCATAGACACCCTTGTGGAACAAAATTTCACCTTGGTACTCGTTGAACACTGACTGATACGTCGAATAACACCATATTACTTTATGCACAAATTTTGAGAACATCTCCCCCTCATCTTTAATGATTTTAAGCATAAATACACTTTTAACACACCCTGTAGGGCAAGATATAAGCCATGTGGCGGGGCTTGTGAACCTGAATTTTTCTACAGATTTCATCTCTAACACGTCACACCCCTAAGTAGGTCATTTACAAAATATTACAAATTTTGAGTGCTACTCCTTATATTTTATTTTCTTCTTCCACAGAACCGTGAATGACGACGATGTACAGCCCCATCATCGTTATCACAGATGACCCCGATGATCGTGTAGGTACAGAATCCTTCCCCGCTGACGAACCGGTTGTTAGACCCCCAATAATAGAGCCCCAACCCTCTACGTCTTACGACACAACCCCGACAATAGTACCTTCTTCAAATATGCCCCACTATTCCCGTTCAGTTCCCGGCACTTTCTCTACAGCAGCAGCAGCAGCTTCTCATACTGTGGAGGAAGGTATAACATTCGAGTTGGTGCGCAAAGCTATCTCCACCCGTGGCCTGACTAGAAATCGGTACGTGGTCAGGGTTGAACCTGGATCCCTCTATACCAACGGTGTTGAACTGCGACGCGTAGTTGAATGTATTGTGGAGTTTGCCCTTCAGAACCGCGACGAACGTGAAGTCCAGACAAGGTTGTCCTTCAGGTTCGGGTCAGATGACGGGGACGTAGTAATACCTTTCAGACGTTTGGCCGCTGTAGACTTAGAATATATCTTGGGCTGTATAATAGGGTGGAGCGATTTCCTTGATTTTTGGAATGACATTAGTAATAGTGCGGAAAATGTGCTATTGTATGTTGAATGCAAAGTGACAAAACCGTTTTTCTCTAAGACAATATCTTCAGGTGCCAATATGCCAATAAATTTCCAATAAAAACTTAAAACCTCTTTATTTTGACACAAAATTATATACAGCGACTCCGTAAAGAAACAAATTTATATGTAATAGTACCCCACACATGGTGACAATTGGCATATTGACGCCAATCGCCATAAAATCATCACGCCAATCACCTACGTGTGTGGCCAGCACAACAGTGTGTTAGTGTTAGACCAGCTGTTGCCGCGGTAAGGTGTTACGCTTTGTCCGCTTGCGCAGTCACGTCAGATCCTTTCACTATTTAATATTTGATGTTGCATTTCAGCACATTCTCTTACATTTTTGTGATCTTGTTTTTATAAATTTGGATTATATATTATAAATCTTGTATAGTAAAAGATTTATAATCAGATCAGACATGGCAACTAAAAGAATGCCTCGGCAGTCAAGAACAACGGACTGTCACATATTTGGCAATGGAGAAGAACTGAGTCATCGTGTTCTAACAACATTTGAGGGTGTTATGAAATGCTATATATATGAAAGAAGACGACTGAAAGAAGAGTTAAACAATAAAGATCCTTCTGTTCATGAAATATCATCGGCGGTTGCAGAAAACTTAATTTCATTATACAATAAAGCATCAATTACAACTGTATCCTTCAACCGCATTGTAAAGAAAATAAAAGATTATCATGCAAAATATACAGGGTGTCCCATAAGTCCGGCATCATAGGAAAAATAATTAAAAAAGGCAAAACAAACGCTTTTATTTACAGAACGTGCTCAATATGTCCAACATTGTTTTCAATACACAAATTCAGACGTGATACCCAGTCAGCAAGTACACGGTGAATGATGTCAGGAGTAATGGTGTTACATGCCCCAATAATGCGCTGCCGCAAATGTTCAACACTCCTAATTTTCTCTGCGTATACCAGCGCTTGCAAGTGGCCCCAGAGATAAAAATCTAGTGGCGTGAGATCCGGGCTTCTAGCTGGCCATTCCACGGGCCCTCGACGTCCTATCGAATGACCAGGGAATTGTTGGTACAGGTATTCCCTTACTTGGGTGCTGTAATGTGCAGGAGCGCCGTCTTGCTGGAACCATGTTCGGAAATTTCCTTCTTCGTTCAAGACACTGGGAAATGCTTCTTCTTTGAGCATACGTAGGTAGGTGCCTCCAGTAACATGCTCATCGAAAAAGAGGGGGCCTATGATGCGATCCTTCCAAATGCCACACCATACTATCACCCGAGATGCACCTTGTTCCTTTGAAGAGGTATACCAGTGAGGTTTGTTTTGAGACCAGTAGCGGGTGTTCTGTCGATTTACCTCACCATTTCCATAAAAAACAGCCTCGTCACTGAACAGAATGGTGGACGGGAAATTGGCATCCCGAGCATAAGAAAAATATGAATTATGGTTTGTAGAAATAGAAAAATATGAATTTCTCCTATGATGCCGGACTTATGGGACACCCTGTAGATCTATATTAAAACAGCTTAAAGGTATGAAACAAACGGAGTCTTACTTAGATAAGTGCAAAAAATTTAAAGATGATGCTTAAAATCTTTTTGATATTGCCGCTTGTAAATGTAAAGACTTTCAATCCTGGAAATGCCCAAAATCAAATCGAGTACGGAAACATGAACAAGAATTCCGAAAAGACCAAAGAACAAAAAGAAAAATGGCCATAGGATCAGTTGATGTTTCTGCTTCTAAAAAAATACAATTAGCACAAGTTAGAAAAAGCAGTAGAGATTTGTATTTTTCAAAACAACTGCCAGTAATGTCATCGACTTCATATTCAGAAAGTTTTCAGTTTGAAGATATATCTTCTTCAACAGATACAGAAAAAGAATCTGACGAAACATGTGATGAGCCAATCCCCGTAAAAAGGAAACGCACCAGAAGCGAACGCGGAAAAAGTCGAAACATAAAAACTGAAGCGATTACGCTTCCCTTCACTTGCAAAAGCTTGTGGTCGTGCGGGTATTTCAGATAGAGCAGCTGCCATAATTATGAGTATTTATTTTGACGGTCGCAAGGATAAAACTATTGTCCAAGAACAGAAAGGTTCTACATTTTACCCTAAAGTTGTTGTGGAAGAGCATGTAACCTTAGTAGCAGAACCAGACCAAGTGTATCTAGGGCACTTTACTTCTGAATCTGGGACATCTAAAAGTATATGTAAAGGAATATGCGATTTTTTGAATACACATAACGTTGATTCTTCAAATTTAGTTGCTATGGGATGTGATGGAACTGCTATGAACACAAGAGCGAAAGGTGGATTCATTAGGCTTATGGAAATGCATCTCAGTAGACCTTTGCAATGGATTGTGTGTCAGTTACATGCAAATGAGCTTCCTTTACGCCACCTCATAGAGAAATTGGATGGAAAAACCACTGGACCTCGTGAATTTGTTGGCATCATTGGCCAGCAATTGCAGAAATGTGAAACACTTCCGGTTGTTCATTTCGAAAAAATTGAAGTTGAAATTCCATCTATTGACAAAGACGACTTGAGCACGGATCAAAAATATTTGTTTGATATTTATCAAGCCGTTTCAATTGGCGAGTGTAGTACTGACCTATCAAGACGAAATCCCGGCAAGATGGTGCACTGTAGGTGGTTAACCACTGCAAATCGTATTCTGAGATTATACTTCGCTACAGTAAACCTGAACCTTCTGGTGATTTGAAAAATTTGGTTTCGTATGTTATGCACGTATATATCCCAATGTGGTTTACAATCAAACAAAGCAAATCAATTGCATATGGAGCTCCTAATGTTTTCAAAACCATTCAGTAATTCCGAATGTTGAACGATTCTGTTCGAGCAGTTATTGAACCAGTGATCCAAAGAAATGCATTTTTCGATCATCCAGAAAACATACTTTTGAGCATGATACAAGATGAGCGTAGCCATGTAAGAGTACTTGGATGGAGAAGAATAAAGAAAGCTAGAGAACAATATCGTGGAAAAAGTCTTAGACACTTTAAAATCCCAAAGTTAAATTTCGAAGCCACAGACTACACAAACATGATTAATTGGCATGACATCGCAGTAACTGAACCTCCAATGACGCGTGATTGTGTTTCCGACGATGAAATTGATACAATGATTGCAAATAGAGAATTGAAGGATTTCAACAAGATGCCATGTCATACTCAAGCTGTTGAACGAGTCATCAAGTTAGTTACAGAAGCATCGTCTGCTATGTGTGGAGCAGGATCTAGAGACGGATATATTCGATCGAGAATGGTAGCACGGAAAATGATGCCCTCATTTGAAACCAAATCTGAATTTCGAATATAATTAGATATTAACTAAAGTTTTCATTACATAAATCATGTCCATATGGTTGGGTGGTAGGGTTGGGCATGGGTGGAACTCAACATACAACCACCTCCTCGTGGTGAGTTCTGGATCATTCGGGCTGTATACGAATTTACGTGACAGTCAGAATGAACGAAGAGCTGTATTTATGGAACCAATTATTATCTGGAAATAAAAAATCAATGCAAATAATATAAAAGCTATTTCCGTTCATTGAAAAACTCAATATTTAAATCAGTTAAATTTCCTTATATCACTTGTCTATAAAATACCATTTTTTCAGAATAAATTCATAAATTTAGGTAATAACATTGGTACCTGGAGATGTATCCTTAGGAGGCTACAACTTTTATACGTGCTTACTATCAGGTCAAAGCATATTTTGCGCACTATTAGGAATCTTAATTCAAAACTTACATAGAACTTTCCATTTATGCCTTTTACTGAATATTGCTATTTTTTTGGCCATAAATCTACATATTTGGAGTAAGATTGGCACCTGAAGACATTAAGTTAAGGTGCTATAGCTTTAGAACGCACTTACTCTAAGGTTTTGGTCCATTCTCCACACTATTACAATCTATAATTAAAAAATTACAAATAAATTTCCAGTTGTCTATTTTTTCTAAATATCACTATAATTTCGCAATATATTCATAAATATGGAGTGAGATTGGCACCTGAAGATATTAATGTAGGAGGCTAAAAATGTAATACACACTTTGTTTCAGGTCATAACACATTTTTCTACACTATTACGAACCATGTTTCAAAAGTTTGTGAAAACACCCCCAAAAACGCTCCACCCTACTGTATAATGCAGGCCTCTCAAAGTAGTACAGCCTTCAATATGGAAAACTTCATGGTAGATATTGACAGAGTATTCTGGGTTGCTGGTCATAGTGGCACACCTTATACTCTTTCAATTCTGCGGTTATTTACAGAATGCATTTAAACTTCGATCGTGGATGCGGTTTTATAGCAATAGTCTTAGCTCATATGTTCACTGTACTAAATACATGGACGCAAATAATTTGGCTGCCTACAGTTGTGCAGCGTGCCCGTAAACTGGCTTCAGATTGTAAGCTTGAGTTTGAGTGTAATATGGATGCTGAAGAACTGAGAAGGATGGAGCAGGAAACGAATGCACGTATAGTCGTATCTGGAATGGATGATCGTCGTAGGACTGTGTATGTTTTTAAAAGCTGCGTGAGAGGTCGTACTACGCTAGTTATGATAAAAGACGAAAATATGGAAGGCATCATGATTTGTGTAAGGGATGTCTCGAGTTTGCTGATGATACAGTAAAACATTGTAAGGATTGCTACATGGTATGTGAGCAGTGTAAAAGCCCCAAATGTGAAAGTCGTGTAGATGAAGCAGAGAAGAGGGAATGTAATGTGTGTAGACGTACATTTTTCAATAATAAATGCTTTGAACTCAGTAAATCAATTGGCACTTGCAGGAAAATGAGGATTTGTAAGTGCGATATGTTTCACATGATGGATAAATGGGGAAATTTCAAACATAAATGCGATGAAATTCACTGTTCTACATGTCATGAAAAATATAAGGCGGATGGAGTGAAGCATGTATGTTATATGAAAGATGCTAAGCCTAACAATAGCCCTTGTATAACCGTGTACTACGATATAGAAACTTACACGAACGCTGAAACCAAAGAGGTTATTCCACATTTACTTATAAGTCAGACTATCTGTGATGAGTGCATGGAGATCGAGTTTGGCGAGTGTCACAAATGTGAAAAACGGAAAAACGTTTTTAAAACGACTGCACACGGCAGCCCTGTGAAACTCTTTGTATCATATATTGTCAAATTAGCGGACAAGTTCAAAAAAATGACTGTGTGTATTCTTGCCCATAACGGGGCAAAATTCGACACACAGTTCCTTTATAAGGAGTTGCTTGAACACGAGCCGTCTGCGATATTTACAGGTGATCCCTTGGAAAGAGGCAACAAACTAATACAGATGCAGATAAGAGGTAATGTACAGTTTAAAGACACCCTGCAGTTCACACCTTGTAAATTAGCAAAGCTACCCAAGGTCATGGGGGTAGCTGCTAAAGTTTCAAAAGAATTTCCTTACACATTCCTCACTAACGAAACTTTAAATTACGTAGGACTACCTCCACCCAAACATTACTTTAACTATACCAACATGAGTGATAGTGAGCGTGAAGATTTTGACCGCTGCTACAACAGTTTTAATGAAGCTAGTCCATACAATATAGCTGATGAATGTGAACGTTATTGCGTGAATGATGTGCGTGTGCTTAGGGTATGTTTCCAGGCCTTTAGAAGGATGTACATAACCCGTTTCAAATGCGATCCGCTGCAAGTCGCGATAACGATCGCCTCATTATGTTTTACAGTGTTCAAGAATAAATTCATGCTTAAAGACACCTTAGCAGTCATTCACAGAAACAACCCCCGCAGTTATGGGCACAAGGCTATTTACTGGCTCATACACCTACAGCAATATACCGGGGTATACATAAAACATGCCCGCAACACGGGTGAAGTACCCGTTAAGGTCAATGGTGGTGTTTCTTGGGTTGATGGTCTAAGTGAGGATCCAACCACTGGTGAGAAGACTGTATTCCTTTAACGGCTGGTGGTGGCATGGTTGCCCGCGCGCTGAGTGTGCCGTCACGCGGTATCTCCATGGAAGATCTCCCTCCGACAGCCTAGCATGGACCCGTAACCGCGATCAACTTATAGGCTCACAGTTCACTCACAAGATCGTGTTTGGAGGGCGTACAAACCCAGTGAAGATACACTTTCCCCCTACGGAGGGCGTGAAACTCCATTGCTACGATTTCTGACCTTTATATCCATACGTGATGAAGAACAATCCGCACCCGGTAGGTGCGCCTGGAAAACTGGTGGGCCTCACCATACCAACCATCGAGGAGTTTTCAGCTAACTTGAATGAGCGCTATTTATGGATGCCGATCTTACCCGTCGTTATAGATCACAAGCTCATGTTTCCCCTGTGCGTGAAGTATGCAGAGGAGAACAACGGTGATTGTAACCATACAACCAACCAGCGTAAGATCAGAGGTGCATATACAAGCCCTGAGCTGGCCCTAGCCGTTCGCCATGGGTACAGAATATTGAAGATACATGAGGTGTGGAGGTTTCAGAAGCTACCCAACCTTTTCACACCATATATAAACGCTTTTTTGAAGGATAAGGTAGAAGCATCTGGATAACCGCGAGGGGTTGATACCGAAGATGATACAGCTTGACCGTTCCAAAATTGTTAAGAATCCTGGCCAGCGCTTTAGTGCGAAGTTGTGTCTAAACACCTTTTTGGGAAAATTTGCACAGAATACTGGCAAAGGGAACGTTCATTTGGCACAAAGTTATAGTGAAGTCTGGGATTATGCCAATGCTCCCGATAAAGAGGTTTTAGAGATGGTGAATGTAGGTAATACTTACAAAATGAAGTACAACATCACCGAACTGGCCACAGCTACTTCACGGGTTACAAACATACCTGTAGCCAGCTTCACAACGGCCTACGCCCACATCAAGCTTTGGGGACTACTGCACTCTCTTGGTTGGAGGGTGCTGTACGCTGACACAGATAGCGTGATATTCACAGCGAGGGAGGGTGAATACATGCCTGCTTTTGGGAAATTCCTCGGGGAGCTAACTGACGAGATCAAGGATGAGTATGGTGAGGGTGCATACGCAGATTCATTTGTATCAACAGGGCCAAAAACCTTGGGGTATGGTTGAGGGTGGGGGATGATATGAAGTATATCGTGAAGGCAAAGAGTATCACGCTTAACCATGCGAACCGTCGAGTCGTTAACTTTGACTCGTTGAAGGATCTAGTGTGCTTGGAAGATGAGGGCGAGTAGCCACACCCCAAATGACTGTAGGGACCCACAATTTCGGGTGTGAAGAAGCTTAGGGGCTCGAAGGTATGCCGTAACCCCTATAGGAAGTCTTACCAGGTGCCTGGTACCTATGATACCATACCCTTTGGATACCTTAATCCTTGATTGTATTTATATATATGTGTACTGTTAACGATATGTTATTTATTACGTATATTTGCTTCAATTAAGGTTTCATTTTCTCTTTTGCGTGCGTGCGTGTGTACAGTACATTCCTAAGCTCCGACGACTGTAAGATCGGTCACGTGATTCCTGCCACTACCTGAGCAGTTGACCTCTGCAAACCCTTGAGCTCAGACGTGTATTTTCTCGAGTAGACGAAAAATAGTAATGGCTACCTTTAATATTGCGTGTTCAACGTTTATGAAGTGGTATTCGGCAAAGTGCGAAGATGTCGTGGATACTGAAAAACTCCCTATTCCACCCTCCATTGACACTTTTAAGGCTACAATGAACCGTGCGATGGAACAAGATGTTCAAATACTCTACGGCTATTCTGGCGAGGACATTGTAGGATTTCGTAGTAAAAGCGATGTATTGAAGTATGTTGTAGACCTAACCTTTTTAAAAGCTGACATATACCGCGAAGTAGAAGAAACAACACGTTCAGAAGATAAGCAACGGTTATGGATAGTGAGTCTTGTTGATGAGTGGTATGACAAGCGATATTATGTCATGTTACATCATACTGACTACTCATCCCCTACGGTTGAGAGTGTAAATCTTGTCATCATGAAGAATAGGGTGTACCATTTTTGGGTCATTTTCAAAAAGTCAAGGTCCAGGAGTCTAATGTTGTGCCAAATGATGTCCTAAACACGAATTTAACAAGCATTTTCTAATCCAACAAATTTTGAATCACCCCCACCCTCCTTGAAATTTTGCCCATTCCCTTTTCCTAAAAACCCCATATATCTAAATAACTATCAACTTTATCGAAAACTGTTATAGAATAAAAATGATTTAGAATCAAACGTTCTATTAGAAAAGTTCATTAAGATAGAAATATACGTAATTTTGAAAATTTTCATTTTCTTTTGTCCAAGAGCACCTTATTGTATTAATATAAAATAAGGTGCTTAAGTTATATTATTTATGAGTATATTGTGAGTATAATCCAAATTTAAAAATCCTTTTTTACATTGAATTTTAATAAACAAGCATTGTTTTTACTCTTATTGTTTCTTTTCAGACTGCTTTATTTGAAAAATAAATAAAAAATGAGTCAAACAGCTACAAAACAGCATGACTTTATTCTTGGTCGCTTGCAGGCTGATATTATGAGTTCATCTAAAATTGTTTTACCATCCAATAAAGATGTTCTAAGCCATTTTATTTATTTACGGAGAATGCAGTATAAGGGTCCAAAAGTTACAAAAGATTCTACTGTTAATGAAGTTCTACAGAAGCTACTAATAATATGGCAAAAAGCATGCATTCCTACTATAGATATTAGTAAAAACCCTAAAGGCAGGAAGATGCTGTTAAATCTAGAAGAAATGCATAATAATTTAATCAAGCACAAAAAAAGAGCAAGCTTTGAAAATGAACTCTCTAATTTCATGAAAATTATGGATTCCCTTTTTGACATCTCTTCTCAAAATGCCGTTGAATTAATCCAAAAAGACCGCATGAGAACTGAGCCTCAGAAAGCATATGATATTTCATTCTTAGAAGATCAAAGAACAAAACGAGAAACATGTTTAGGTTTGCTAGATGCAGATTATGCATCAAAAGTACAGCGCAAGTACATTAGATTAGAGAAAGAGAAGAAACGCAAAGAGAAACATAAATCAGTGAAGCAAGTGAGTGCTACAGCCAGAACATCAGGGACCCTTCTTTCTAGCACGACCAGTTCTGAGACAGACAGCTATGAAGAGTTTCCGACAGAACCTACAGCAGGACCTTCAAATGCTTCCAGCCCCAAAAATATTCTTGCCTCGCCATTGGTTTCCTCCACTGCAGACAGACTTAATCTCTCTATTGGACAACGGACTGTTTTTGCTGCTGCAGTAGCCATTAGGTGTGGCAAGGATATTGAAAAACTCTCTCTCCAGGACCACATCTGCAAGAGCCGCTCGAAAGACAAGAAAACGAAAATATGAAACTTGCATCAAGGATTTTACTCCTCCTGATCACTGCCTAGTACATTGGGATAGCAAGCTGCTTACTAAATCATGTTCAGAACAAGAAGACCGCCTTGCAATACTTGTTACTGGATACCCAAATGTAGAAAAACTTTTATCAGTTTCTATAATAGATGATTCCACTGGATTGTCTCAAGCCACTTCTGTATTTCAAAGTATTGAAAAATGGAACTTGAAGCAAAATGTCTTTGGAGTATCATTTGATACCACTGCATCCAATTCAGGATGGATGAAAGGTTCCTGTAAGTTACTTGAAGAACTTTTGCAAAAGAAATTGATTTGGTTAGCATGCCGCCATCATGTGGCTGAAAGAGTTTTGTGTGCTGTGTATGAAACCATTTTTGGCCCAAGTAAATCTCCTGAGTTTGAGTTATTCAAAGAATTTCACGAGTCTAAATGGAAGAAAATTAATACGAAATCTACATACAATGTTCTTGATGTTAAATCAAGGTATCAAAGAGGCCTAAAGGAAGAATGTGTAGAATTTATGACCCAATGTTTAAGAAAATCTGACTGCTTTCCACGTGATGACTATAAGGAAGTTGCTGAAACAACTTTAATGCTTTCAGGAGAGGTTTCCAGAGAAAACAGTCATTGGCGGAAACCTGGTGCAATGCACCGTGCCAGGTGGATGGCAATGATTTTGTATACAAATAAAATGTATGCTTTTGCCCACCAAGCATCATATGATGAATCATTGATTAAGAAATTAAAGAGAATGTGTCTATTTAATGCATTAATTTATGGAAAATACTGGCTTTTATGTTCTAATTCACTAGATAGTCCAGCTAATGATCTGAAGTTTTATCATGATTTGGTGAATTACAAGAAGGAAGATAGGGAAGTTGCAAATGCTGCTTTGAAATCTTTTGCCAATCATTACTGGTATTTGACGGAGGAAGTGGTCCCTTTGAGTTTCTTTGGATCGCTAAGTAATGATGAAAAAGATAAGATCGCAAAATCGTTAAACAAATATCCAGTTCCAGAAAATTATGTATGTGGGCAACCTGTTTTCCCCATTTTAAAGGAAGACACAAAGCTTCATCAGCTAGTAGGTCCAATTTCATGGCATTTATTTCAATGCTGTGGGTCAAAACCAGACTCATGGATAAAGAAACCAGCATCAACATGGGAAGAGGTCGATGACTACAACAAACTAAAAAACATTCTTTCATCTATTAGAGTAGTCAATGATACCGCTGAAAGAGGAATCAAGCTGGTTCAAGACTTTCATGACAAATGTCAAAATGAAGAAGAATTTCAAGGTCTTTTGCAAATTGTGGAAGAGAATAGAAGACTAATTCCTGATCCTAGTAAAGAGACTCTTAAAAGAATGAAACTCAGTAAAGAATAGTTCATTAACAGATAGATTAGGTATTTTTATTTGCAGAGATTGTTATAATTTAGAAGAGGCTGATTTTTTTTTGTTATTAAATATACCATAAATTGTCTTTTCTTATTTTTATGTTTAAAAAGCTCTTATATCAATGATTTCTAATTAGGAAACTTGTTTCTTTTTATTTTTTTGAGGAAAGTGTTGAATAAAGGAAAAAAAAAACGATGGGACCTCACAACTATAGATAAAGTGTTAATTTTTAGCTTTATTATATATATATATAGTTTTGAGGTTGTCCTCACTTTGTATAGGCTAGTTATAATAAAAACTAATTATGATTTGCATTATAACTAGCAAATACAAAGCCCATCGCCGCGAAGCTGCATTGGGGTGATGCTTCAAAGGTGGCGGTAACACCTTATTTAAGAAGAAGGCACTGCAAGCAAAAAATTTTTTTAATTTAAATTTTTAAAAAATAAATGAAAATTTTCAAAATTAAGTAAATTTCTATTTTGATGAACTTTTCTAATAGAAGTTTTGATTCTAAATCATTTTTATTCTATAACATTGTTCGATAAAGTTGATAGTGTTTGAGATATATGGGGTTTTTAGGAAAAGGGGATGCGCAAAATTTCAAGGGGGGGTGGGGGGGATTCAAAATTTGTCAGATTAGAAAATGCCTGTAAAATTCGTGTTTAGGACATCATTTGGCACAACATTAGACTCCTGGACCTTGACTTTTTGAAAATGACCCAAAAATGGTACACCCTAATGAAGAATCTTAAGTATTTTTACTACTATATTAATATCTATCATGACGAAGTTTGTAGTGAGGTTGTGGCTAAAGGCCGGTGCGATTTTTTAACAGAATTTAGAGACGAGTATCTTTGTTAAACAAAAAGGAAAAATATGGGCAAATGTTTCTCTCAAATAGTGCACGGATTGTGAATAAGATATGTTTAGTTTGTGGAAATGAACGTCTGGTGAGTGATAAAACATTAAAACCGGTATTGCTTCATGTAGCGGAAAATTCTGTTTGCCCATTATAATGGAGCACAAGTATTCGAACAAGCCCGTACACGCTTCAGCAGTTTATGGTGTTCCTCGCTCCCCCCATCGAGCCGCCCACCCGTGTACCTCATCCCTTCGAAACACAGGAGTTCGAACAAACCCGTACACGTTTCATCGGCGTGACTCACTCCTCCCGTCGAGCCGATCCGCCCACCTGTGGATCATAGTCATCTCAGAGCTTGAACCGACTGTCCGTGCGAATACGATGGAACTTCCTTTCAGAAGCATATTCAACCCCGTGTACGATGTGTCCGTGACGAAGTTATTGCGAGTGTTCAGGCACGAAACCGGTACCATTAACTATGTACTTGAAACGACTTGTAGGCAAGCAAACTCTGGTAAACGTAATGTTATTTATTTAAGTGTTGAGGAGATGAATAGAGTCTTCGTGATAGTTGAGAAGTGGGGAGAGGACCGTTATAAAATACCTGCAGGTGTAGGCACAAGAAGAGAACAGATTAGTGATGCCCCCTCATATGCCGTTGTTTGCACGTTGTGTATAAATAACGATCAGCCATGCATTGATATACGACTGATGTGGAAGAATGCATCTGATACTAACGTTCTTGTCCCTAACGAAACCGTTTCATCCTCGACAGAATGTTCGAAATCGTCGGATTCCGCAAGCTGAAGCCTATATTAGACGCTCGTGTTACGGATATGATTTATTTTGACACGGTTCTTGAATACGCATACACCGCTCTGCTCGACGGATTTATCGAATGTAGGAATGAACAAGGTGAGAATGGTCGAGAGCTGGATGCATATTTAAAAGGTTTAGACGCTTTGAAATATCCCGAACTTTGGTACAAAGCACTTGAGCGGTACAGGCAGAGCTGGCCTACACTGTTCATCCTGAAGAGCTGTATCTCTATATAATGAATAGCTGTCGTTACGACTTGGAAGATTATTTCAATTGCCGCTATGCGTGGTGAAGAAGAGTTCACGATTGAAAACCTCGGGACGGTAAGAAAAAACCCTCGATTGGAAAGGCGTGTTTATAAACTTGTATTTAATAATGATATTGTGGCTAACGATGACCTCTTTGTGCGTGCTTTTGATTATATTCTCTCCGTGTTTAAAGATAACTCGCCAACCGAATGTAAAGTGGGCACAAAAATAGTATTCAACGACATGAAGGCCATTTATATCACGTATAGGCGCCCGCATACCTTGAGCGGTGAAATAATGCTTGGACGTATTTACCGTATAAGTGCAAAGCAGTAATGATGTGACTGTAGACTCGATCACTTGTGAGTTTAGTGTTTTGCGCCGTAGAACATAAAGTATTTTGATGTATATTTATTTTCAATATATTTAATTATTTAATACGAGGGTAATTCAATAAGTATCCGCACTTTTTATTTTCACAATTTTATTTTCACACCTGATAGATTATAAACACATCACTTCTCAACACAGTCTCCCTGTTTCTCAATACAGTTAGTCCAGCGATCTACAAGCTTCCTAATGCCATCACAAAAGAATGTTTTTGGCCATGTGCGCAGCCAGTCATGCACCGCCTCCTTCATCATCGCCAGTTGACAGAAGAGCACAAGCGTAATCGTATGGACGTCTGCTCTCGTCTTTTGGCGCGGTATCATAATGAAGGTGAAAACTTTTTGGAGCGCATTATCACTGAAGATGAAACATGAATCCATCACTATGAACCAGAAAGCAAACGACAGAGCATGCAATGGAAGCATCCAACATCTCCCATTGCAAGGAAGTTCAAAGCGCAGCCGTCAGCAGGTAAAGTTATGTATAACTACAGTAACAAGAACATCGTATTCTGTCATGCTTCGGAATGAGTTAAAGCAAGCAATTCGCATAAAACGGAGGGGAAGATTGTCGGAAGGTGTTATTCTGTTACACGACAATGCGCGCCCTCATACCGCTGCACAGACTAGAAAATGCCTTCAAGAACTTAAATTTGAAGTTCTCGACCATCCAGCCTACAGTCCAGACCTGGCACCTTCGGATTTTTACCTGTTTGGACTACTAAAAGACGCTTTGAGAGGTCAGCGATTCCAAGGCGATGATGACCTGAAGGAGGCGGTGCATGATTGGCTACACACACAGCCAAAAACATTCTTTTGTGATGGCATTAGGAAGCTTGTAGATCGCTGGACTAAGTGTATTGAGAAACACGGAGACTATGTTGAGAAGTGATGTGTTTATAATCTATTAGATGTGAAAATAAAATTGTGAAAATAAAAAGTGGGGGATACTTATTGAATTAGCCTCGTATAATTGTATATATATATGTATATATATATATTTTTTTTTTTTTCTTGTACTAATATGTTGCTGATTATACTCCTTCGTTTTGTATATTATTATTTTTTATTTTCAATATTATTTTCAATATATTTATTAATTTAATATAACTGTGTATATATATATATCAGGTCATCCCATAAGTAATGTCGTTTTTTACGATAGATTAAGTTTAAACTAGTCCTACTCGGTTTAAGCATAAGTTTTCCGAAGGTTATATCTAAGAGGAGATCTATCGTGTTTCGTTACATACTTTACAGACCTTGACCAGTGAAGACGTTTGTTTTGCTTTATCTGAACCCCTCATAAACATGGCGGTATCAGAAGAGCATATCAGGCATGTAATGCTTTACGAATTCAAAAAAGGGAATAGTGCTATTGAAAATGGGTGCCACATGAATTGTCAGTCGACAATCTGAGGTTGCGGGTAAACATTAGCACAGCTCTTCATTCCCGTGAACTCCAAGATCCGTTTTTGCACCGTTTAGTGACTGGTGATGAAAAGTGGATACTGTACCAGAATGTTAAGCGCCGTCGACAGTGGGTTTATGCCAGAGAACCAGCAGTCTTGCGCCCATTCTACTCTGGTGTTACAGTATGCTGTCTCTGTCCAACTAAATCTAATATGAAAACATTTATGTATCACACAACCAAACAATCACCGCTCAAGTCTACTGTCAACAACTGGATCGATTGAACACTGCACTAAAAGAAACGAGACCTTCTTTGGTTAATCGGAAAGGAATCGTGTTCCACCACGACAACGCACGTCCACATACCGCTCGGATCACTTCTGCAAAAATTGAGGAGCTTGGGTGGGAAAAACTTCCACATCCTCCATATTCTCCAGACCTTGCGCCTTCAGATTATCATCTCTTCAGGAGTCTGCAAAACTATCTTGACGAGAAACAGTATACTTCTTTAGATGACCTGCACACCAGTCTTTGTACGTTTTTTGCCTCAAAACCGCCTGAATTTTATAAACATGGCATTGAAAAGCTTGTAGGACGTTGGCAGAGTGTCATTGATTCCGATGGAAAATATATACTAGATTAAAAAGTTTCAGTCGAGTTTTTTTTGTCCTTCAAATTCCGATCTAAAAAACGACATTACTTATGGGATGACCTGATATATATATATATATATTTTTTTTTCCTGTACTAATATAGTGATGGTTATACCACATCGTTTTTTATATTTTTGATAATATATATATATTCCTCGTTCGTATTTCTTATGCTATTATTATTTTTTATTTTTTGATCATATTCATATATATTCCATCATTTGATTGCATATTTATTTTCTATTTTGATTATATATATATCCCTCGTTCGTGTTCCTTATGCTATTATTATTTTTTATTTTGATCATATACAGTATATTCCATTGTCTGATTGTATATTTATTTTCTATATATTTCGTGAAATTAAATCCATTATTCGTCTAAATAAACAGAATGATGTAATGGTGTTTCATTTAATTCGTTTGGTCATAAACGACATTTAATTATATCAAATGGCTGCCTTCTAAAACGGCTGACGGATTTCTAAGCCAACTGTCAAAAATATCTGGATAGCGTACTCTGTCAGTTGAAAAGGAAAAATATATATATATATATATATATATATATATATATACACACATCTGCCTTCTAGGTATTCTACGTCAAATGGAGGGTTAAGCCAGAATATATGCTTTAATTAAATAAATAGTGTAATCTGGCAACTCAACCCTAATAATGTACACCTGAACAAGCCATTTACGCCTTCTAAGTCAACTAGCTGGTGAAGCCAACTTGCGGATTAAGCCTGAATATATGCTTTAATTAAATAAATAACGCAATCTGGCAACTCGGCCAGTTAAGCTAACTGGCTGATTAAGCCAACTGGCTGATTAGGCACTTATAAGACAGCTGTCGCTCGGCTGAAGTATTAATATGCGCTTGGTTCCTGCCAAGCGAACACCTCTCTTCCTCTCTCCTTTCTCTCTCTCTTAGATTAGGTATACCCCTTTGGGGGGTGAGGCCGTCCCAACTTCTCCCCAAAGAGGTCTCCCTCAGCGGGAGTTCATTGCAATTTGGGGGATAACTCCGCCTCCAAGTTGCATAACCCCTTGTTGCTCTTGCAACAATCCCCCTCCCCTTTGTTTAGAACATCTTGCAACATTCCCTTGTTGCATAACCTTATGCAACATTGATCAACATTTGCAGTTGCATTGCACTCTCTTCTTTTGCGCCCATTCTACTCTGGTGTTACAGTATGCTGTCTCTGTCCAACTAAATCTAATATGAAAACATTTATGTATCACTTTAAAAGATATCTAAAAATAGCTCAATATACACAATATTTTAGGATTTACAATCATATACAGCATTAATGACTCACCTAATACAAAAATTCCTTTACAGGGAAACCTTCGATCCACTGCCCAACCAAAAAAAAATTTTTTGCTGCTCATTTAATTCTAAGACCTGTTTCTGGATAATATTGATGTGCTGATTTCAAAAATCACCTTAGATTTTGTCCATCACATCAGGTTTTCGTGCAATGCAATATGCCTATTTTGGGTGATCCATGAAGGGCGCTTATCAAAATTGATGATTTTTGAGACCTGTTAACAGCTGTTTTGCTGTTAAAATTTTATCTGTGGAAATTTTATCTGTGGAATACGCAAATCTGTGCATTAAATCTAAAGGTCATGTACAACATATTAAAATCTTGGGTATCTGTGATTTTCCAGTAGTTAAGAACTTCCTAGGAAACAAAAAGTCTGAAAATTATAAAGATCTTGTAAAGGATTTACTTGTAAACTTTCAGCAGTTGGGTTGCAACATGAGCATTAAAGTTCACTATCTCAACAGTCATCTGGATAAATTTCCAGAAAATCTTGGTGATGTTAGTGAAGAGCAAGGCGAAAGGTTCCACCAAGATATCAAAGTGATGGAAGAACGATACCAAGGAAGCTGGGATACCCATATGATGGCTGACTACTGCTGGAGCCTGCAAAGAGATTGTCTTGACATCTCTCATTCTAGGAAGTCCTATAAGAGAAAATTTATCAGCACTGAAAAGTAAGAAAACAAGAAAAAGACAATGTTAAGAAAACTGGTCCTGTGCTTCTTTAATATGGATTCATTTTTTGCTTATTTAAACACTTTTAATCACTTTATGTGTCAATAATACCATTGTATATTAAAGTTCACTCCCTGCACAATTGTTTACTTTTCCATGCTGATTCTGAGTATGTAAAAACTTATTTTTTGAAAAGAAAAAAATTGGGCGTAACCCTGCCAAAATGCGATATCTCCAAAATATCTGTATTTGATTGCTCGAAAACCTGACGTGATAGGCAAAAACTAAGGTGATTTTTGAAATCAGCACACCAAAGTTACCTAAAAACAGGTGTTAGAATTAAATCACCAAAATTGGTGTTGGGCAGTGTAATACTCGTTTCCTATTTTCAATTTTACACGCTTTAATCACCAAAATTTCCAGTTCAAGACTAGCTGTCCGCTTTCAAGCAACCAAAATTCAAAAGTCCAAGCACGCACGAAATTTAGGCAAGTATCACATACCATACAACCAACCACCCAACGGATCATCCAAAAATCACAATATGCACCCTGTTACAGTCGGATTCTATCGAAATTTTATCCTACAATTTTTGAACATTGCTAAACCCATTACCAATTTGTTCCAGAAAAATGCTAAATTTATTTGGGAATCTGATCACCAACATGCTTTTGAAACTTTGATCAGTAAACTAACCTGTCATCCTATCCTCCAATATTCCGATTAAATCAAACCATTTGTCATATCCACAGACACACTAGAAGCCCTCCTATTACAGGACGTAGATGGTGTTGAATTATCCATTGCTTGTGCCAGTCAGCATCTCTTCGGACGTCAACGGAAGTATTACACTACGAACCGAGAGGCCCTAACGGTATATTGGCCTCTGAAAAAATTCATAAATATTGTCTACAGCTACGATATAACCATCAAAACTGACCATAAGCCACTCACGTATCTCTTGAAGGACAAGCTACTTGAAGGACGGTTGAGTAGGTGGGCTCTGTTGATTCAGGACTTCGCCGCAAAAATCGTATACAAATCAGGAAAACTTCAAGTTATTCCTGACGGATTGTCGAGACTCAAGCCCGACACCCAAGTGAAGGAACCCTCTAAGATGAAAGAACAGTATAACATGAAAGATGGGCTGGTACATTTTAGAAACGAAGATGGGAACGACCTCGTGGATCGCACCATCAAGAGTCCTTTGAAGCGATACCATTTTCCCAAAATGAACAAAAAGGTACATGAATTCATCCATGAATGCCCTTCTGGCAGTGACCAGAGTGGACATACTGGGACCATTCCCCAAAACATCAAAGAGAAAACAATACATCATCGTTTCTACAGACCAAATCTAGCGTTACAGCGAAGTAGTTGTCATTCCTCGGCAACTGTGGCAAGAGCACGAGTGGAATGCGTCATCCAAAACCATTCTACTCCTTCCATCCTAATTCCGGATAACGCCCTTATTTTCACTTCCAAGCTGTTGGAATCACTATAAAATTTGTAAAATTAAAAACACACATTGTGGCATAGCATCCGCAGGCAAACAGCTTAGTGGAAAGACACAATCGGAAGATCTAGAATCCCCTCCACCACTTTGTCGATGCATCCTCCCGTACATGGGATGATTCCCTCCCTATGGTACAAACAGCCATCAACAAAGGCTATAACGTGTCAATCGGGGATACCCCTCATTTCGTCTTATATCACTACGACAAACGGCTACCTTTTGATTTGCCTGACAAAAGCGACCCTTCAGTTCTAACCCCTTCCGAGATGGCAGAAGCAAATCAGTCACACGCTGAACGATCTTTCAAAATCTTGACATAATCCGAAGTGCTCTAGACTAACGAAACCAACACATGGAGCAAGAACAACATATGCGTCATCCCCGTCAACGGACTATAATCGTCGGTATGGGCTGTTACATAAAGAGCGTGAAACCGCCAAGTGGTCATCGCAAATTATACCCAAAATGGAATGGCCCATATATATGATTATAAAAAAACATGGGAAAAACTGTTACGAAATCCTCGACCTCCGAGACCATTCCAAACTAAAGATCATTCACACTGATAACTTGAAGATAGCTGCCGAACAACACCTTCCCAAAAAACATCTGCCGAAGTGTTTGAGCAGCCTACCCTTCGAAAGATTAAGGTATTAACAAATCCAGCTGGGACCACAAAACAGAAGTGGTCACCCCGTAAATCACTACCCGTGACGAAGATTGGTACCTCGTAATACCACGAGTACTTGAGCCAATCTCTGACCAAGAAGAAGTCTCTGAACCAAGAGTCCCATCGAAACCAGGCCCTTGAGAAACCCCTTCTCGACGATCACCCCGTGGAACGCACCCATCTCCACCATCTCTGTTACCATTTTCACATGTTGATAATCGACGCACGGACCCTACATACCGGCCACAAACGCATCAACCCCGTGAACTAGAATCTTCACATAAAAAACGATCACGTTCAGAATCCGAGCTTAACGGTCGACTCCCACTACCACCAAAGCGAGGCCGATCACTCCCACACAAACACAAACATCCCCACGACCACCCCTAGCTCAGTATAATTTAAGACGTAGAAATGAATAAAATTGTCCCTTTTATAATTTTGCAAATTATTTACTCTTGTAGACCTACCATTAAAATTTCTACTGGAGTTGCTATAGAAAAGCTTGCAGAAAGAAAATTTTTGAAAGGTCAAGCAGACCTTTTCATCAATTTGCAGCCACCTGCTCGAATTAAAACCAATCTTCTTCAAATAAAAAAACAATTAAATGTATTCGAAAGTAAAATTCTCGTTTCTTTTGGACATATCTAGGGAAAAGAACAGATTAGTCGCGCTTTATTAGAAAAGACAGCCGAAAACATTCAAGTTACATCAGATATGTTAGCATTACCATGGATACAAACTGGAACTCAAAACTCAGCAAAATCTAATCGAAGAAGTAAAAGAGGATTAATAGATATGGGAGGAAAAATATTGAAAGGCTTATTCGGATTGGCAACCGAAGTAGAAATTTTAAAAAATTGAACTCAAATTGAATCTCTTCGCATGAAATCGACACTGTAGTTGGCACATTCTGGAACAAACCATCGAGTCAGTACACAAAAACAGTCGTTTCCTCCTCACCCTTTCGGACAAATTTACACACCTTGAATTCCTGTTAGCTAGATACAAATAATACGAAAGATATGTAGAATTAGTTTAAATACGAATAATTAACATACAAGTAACCCTGATCGATAAATATTTGCAACAAATAATTACGATTCATTCTCTCAGCCAACTAAAATTATTACCAATATTCCCACTCAACCATACTAATTACGTCCAATTTCTAGAACACACCTGGACTGTACGTTGATCATATATATTATTATATAATTTTTCGATGTTCTCACTCGTGACGTATACAAATTTTATCCTTTCCCAACACCCTACCGAAATAACTCTAATACCTATTGACTGTATCTGCCCACAGTACCATCTTACCTTTTTCTCGCCAAAGACCTTTTAGCATATTCTATGATGTCAGATAGCGATTCCCACAAACGAAAAAGCAACTCGTTTGTCCTCCACTGAAACAGGTAATTCTTCCAACCACTAGGTCCTGCTTTATTGACTTAGTCCGTGACCGTCAAGCTCCGTCACAAAATTCCATTCCTCCAAACTCGTTCAACTCCGAATTGGACCAGACATCTGGGTTTCTTTTGCGAACAGAACTACTGCTACCTTCGAGCGTTTGTCAAATTATTCACTCATAAATACACCTACCATTATCTGTTTACCAATTGGTTGTTCCTTACGATCAAAAACCTTCCAAGTATACAAACCTCATAAGGTTACAAGTAATGACTCGTACCCCTTCCCGTCCAAAACTAAATTCGAACCCGTTATAGAAATCTTAAATCTCTCCGAACTTCATGCTCCTAAATGGAATGATCACTTGAGTCGTTTTAAAATTTCAGATGATAACTAGAACAACCTTTTACAAATACTGCAACCGGTAACAAATTTTTCAACATCTGTCGTCAGTATTATTATTGTGTGTGTTATTATCCTCGGTATATTTGTAGTGAAAAGATTATTCTCAAAACGAAAAAAAAACAAGAGATACGGAACGATGCGAAACTAGTTATGCACGACCAAGAGTGCGTACCCAAACCACGCGAATTAGACTTAACCACCCAACTCATGTTGTGTACAGTATATAAATTTGTATTAGAAAAAAATATTGGTTATCATACTAGTTAGCATTAGTAGGATGTTATATTACTGGGAGCCTTTACAACAGCGTAAATGTGAAAAGCATCTCAGAGATGAACATGGATAGAATAACCATGAAAGAAGTTGAGGAGAAAATAAAAAGAAGCAGGAACTGGAAAGCACCAGGCCCAGACATGATTAAGAACTTCTGGTTGAAAAAGCTAACATCACTAAGTGGGAAACTAACAAGGTGCTTCAATAAGATACTAACAACGGAAGAAGAAGCACCATAATGGTTGACAAAAGGAAAAACAACATTACTACTAAAGTCCCACGAAACCCAGAATCCAAGCAAATATAGACCAATAACATGCTTGCCAACAATCTACAAAATACTAATAGGAATCATAGCAGACAGGATCTACAGCCATGCAGAACAAAACAACATTATAGGCCCAGAACAAAAAAGATGTAGCAGAAGAACGTATGGGACAAAAGACCAGCTGTTAATCAACAGGGCTATATTGGAAAACAACAGAAAGAAACAGAGAAACCTAAGCATGGCATGGATTGACTACAAAAAGGAATATGACAGTGTACCCCACTCATGGGTGAAGGAAGTGTTGAGACTATACAAGATCCACCCCACCATCAGGATATTCTTAGAAACAGCTATGACACGATGGGCAACAGACCTAACTCTCCATCACAGTAAGGGAACTTTAGAGGTGAACAGTGTGAGAATCAAGAGAGGGATCTACCAGGGTAATTTAATATCCCCTCTTTTGTTTGTACTGGCACTAAACCCACTTAGCCAACTAATAAATAACCTAAACAAAGGCTACATGATGAGACCAAGGGAAAAGAGCCGCCCAAAAATATCTCACTTATTTTACATGGACGACCTAAAACTGTACGCCCTAAACAAAAGTGAACTAAAAGAAGAGATCAGGGAGGTCAAAAAGTTCTCAGATGACATCGAGATGGAGAAATGTGCCACTGTCACACTAAGGAAAGGTAAAAGATGTGAATCAGAAAACATCAGACAACATTGTGATATAAGAACTAGAGCAAGAGGCCACATATAAATATCTGGGGATGGAGGAATCTGAAAAGATGGAAAATGACATTATGAAAGAAAGACTGCGGAAAGAATATTCAAAAAGGCTAAAACTCATCCTAAAATCCCACCTAAAGAGTAAAAATAAGATTCTATCCATAAACTTACTGGCAGTACCTGTACTGTCATACAGTTTTGACATAATCAATTGTACCCAGCTAGAAATCAACAAACTGGATACAATCACCAGAAAAATGCTCCTTGCGCAGCATAAGATCATATATAAAAACCAATGCACACCAAGGCTATACCTGCCAAGAAGCGTCGGTGGATTAGGGCTTACGCTAATAGACAGGGCCGGCCTTAGCAAATTCGAGGCCCAATTCGAGATTTTTAAAGTGGGACCCTAAGGTTAAAGTTACCTACCCATAGTGGGTGCATGCTTACTGAAAGAAAAGAACAATGATTCAACAACAAATATCATTTATTTTGGATGTGATCACAAGGAAACTTTTCTGGCTTTCATAGTAGCAAATTCGGAAATGAGGTCTGTATAGTTACAGTTTCTCGCAATGTCGTTTTCACTGGAGAGGATCGCCAGATCACTGAGTCGAGCCTTCAGCATCGTCGACCGTAAATACGTTTTTATTAATTTCAACTTTGAGAAACTTCTTTCCCCAGATGCAACAGTAACTGGAATAGTCAGTAGTATTCGCAATGCAGTCGTGAAATTCGGGAAATCCACAGAACGTTTGTTCAAAGTGATGAAGCCCAATATCTTCAGTGGATCACTTTGTATATCTTCTGGAAGAATTGGTTTCAAGGCTTCCATTTCCTCAGCAAGCATGAATCCATCAATGTCGCGGTCTTCTCCATCAGTCAGTTCAAGTTCGAGATCTTTGCTGCTTACGTAGGTCTGTCTTGGACATATTTGTGAACATGTACATTGTACATGAAGCCAAACTTTGAGTGATGTTCTCTCAGTTGTTTGAATCGTCGTTTCAAGGAGGATATGACAGTGTCTAAAATTGCGTTAAACACAGAAATTTTAAATTTTTCTTCAGCATCTTCAATTGGCTGGTCTTGACCTTCATAGGAAAACATCTTTCGTCTGACCTGTGTTGTCTTGAATTCTGCCTCGATTTCAAGCTGCTCTGCAATCTCTTTGGCATCTGTTACAGCACTTTGAAATCCACTCTCCCAATATTCTTTCCTCCACTTACATGTTCTTTCCAAACTCTCGATGGCACTTGCCAGATGCTTTGAATCACTCTGAAGATCTTTACTCACGTAGTTGACTTGAAAGAGGAGGTCATACCAGAATATGACAGCAACAATGAATTTAAAATTCTTCATCTCTTTGCAAAGTGATTCTGCTTCGCTTCTTCCTTGAGGATCGTTTGCTTTTTGAGCAATTTCGACAAGTGCATCATAGATCTCGACAGCTTGATATCGTACAGCTTTGACACTTTGCACACGGCTTTCCCATCTTGTCTCGCTCAAGGGCTTCACTGAGAACTCTTTCACATACTTCCAGAAGACTGACCATCGATGGGTTGAGGCTGAGAAGGAGACATACAGGCGTTGAATAACCCCGAAAAATGAGATGGCTTGAACACATGTTTTTGCCATGTCCCCAAGTAGAAAATTGTAGTTGTGGCATGTGCATGGAGTGAAGAATGTTCTTGAATTCATTTCTAGAAGTCGCGCTTGAACGCATGATGAGTGTCCCTATATGTTCGCACCATTATCGTATCCTTGTCCACGAATATCACTCATTTTCAGTCAAAGTTTGTGAAGTTCTCTCATCAATACCTCTAGTAGGTTTTCTCCTGTGGTCGCCTTCACCTCAATGAACTTGATGAAGTGTTCAAAAATTCCACTTTCAATACCTGATGATCCATCATAGACATATCGCAAAGTAAGGGACATCTGCTCCTTGTGACTAATGTCGGGTGTGCAATCAAGGATCACAGAGAAATATTTTGCCATTTTAATTCTGTGTACAATGGTTGCTCGAACTTTGTTGCCCATGAGCGAGATGAGTTCATTCTGGATTCATTTTCACAGGTAATGATCATGAATTTCGTTATTGACTATTCTTCTAAGATGGTCTTGCATGACGGGATCAAATCTTGAGATAAGCCCAACCAGTCCAAGAAAGTTGCCATTATTCCGTCTGAAGAGTGCATCTACTGATTCTCGGAATGCCATGTTGTGTTCAGCGAGGTGCTGTACAATGGCGAGTATGCGCTCAAACACATTTTCCCACCTAAGCTTCTCCGTATTGACTCGTTCCTGACTGAGTTGATCCACAGTGCAACTTTTGATCAAACGTTGTTCCAGTTCCATCCATTGGAGAGTCGCCTTCAGATGGGTCTGTTATCTTTCGTGCTCAGACAGTCTGGAACTAGTATTCACCCAGTCACAGAATCCTCCACACCCCACAGCATTGTTGGAGTTTCCAAATAACTTGCAACAGAAACAAAATATCAGATTCTTAGAGATTGAATAAATCAACCATTTCAGTATACCAACTTCTCCATTTTCCATCCGTCTCTTGTAATGACTTTTTGAAAGCTTGTGGCCATTGTCATCTCTGGGAAAGTTATAGTCGTCCTCAAACTGTAGTGGGCCTTTACTCACTAGTAAATCTCTGACTTTTGTGCTGACAGTTTCCGACCATTGACCTGGATCTTTGAGTGCATCCAGAGGCTGATTTTGCAGAATTGGAGTCTGATCCATGGGTTCTTCTTCCATCTGGATATCACTTTCATCTATCAAAGCTGATGATGATGATGCAGGTGACGACGCAGGCACATCTTGTTCAGTTTCACCCTGTGGATCGCGTCTCTTTTCAAATGGCCCATACATACGCTCAATTTCTGATTTCCGCTTCGCTTCACGCTCTCTTCTGGTGACCGCTGAGATATTTCTGAGCAGTATCTCACAATCTCTTTGGAAATTGGAGGCATCACTGTCAGTCGATATCTGAAATATAACAAAATATATAATTAATACGGAATACTGTTGTATATGAATACTACTGTATATGAAAAGTTATTATGACAAGCCGTATTTAATTTACCACTCAAAACCAAAATATTTTTTTATACTGTACTCATATATTTGCGGGGCCCATAATAGCGCGTGGCCCAAAGCAGCCGCTTTGCTTGCTTTGCCCAAAGGCCGGCAGTACTAATAGACCAAGTGCACAAAGCCACAACAATAGGATTAACACAGTACATAAAGGAAGGAGAAGGAAGGCTAGTCAGATTTGTAAGAGACCATGAATGTGAAAAGCCTCAAACAACATCACTTTCAAAAAAGGCAGATGACTATCTACTAGATGCCGGCATAGGACCTGAACAGCTTGAAGATATTGCAAATAAACTTCTCATGGAAAAGATAAGCACCATAAAAAGAAGGTATAACAGGAAAAGATCAGAAGAAAAGGAGAAGAACTAGGAAGATAGGCCTGTTCAAAAATCAACTTTTTCTTATTTTCATAGGTTTCTGTACATTTTCCCATTCCCATGCTTTTTGACCTGAAAAAGCCGAAAATCACAACTATTTTGACCTAGGATGTTGGGAAGCATTGCCGCATGGAGCTTTAAATTTTCTGCCTTGAAATCGGCCAAAGCGCCAATTCCGGGGTCCCTTGAATTATGTTTTGCACTTTAACTTTTGATCTAAACAAGATAGAGCAACAAATTAGGTATCAAAAAAAATAAAGATAAATAAAATAAAATAATAATAATAATAATAATATAATAATAATAATAATAATAATAATAATAATAAATAATAATAATTAATAATATAATAATAATAATAATTATATCATTTTTCAGGAAACAACAGAAACTCAATCAGAATCTAGAAAACCATCTACAAGTTACAACTTCACAATGGCATTAAGCAAGGAGCTGAGGGAGCTCCGTGGGCGCACAGTTGATATCTCAGAACCTCCAAGAAGTACTATCCACAGGCAGGTGTCAACTGGGCCATCTACCAGATCTCTCACTGAAACTTTCCTGGTTGGATACCCTTCAGCTTTTATCAGTGGTTCCCAGCTTCCCACCAACAGACAGGCGTTCCAGTATTTCCTTAATCTTCAGAATTTACCGGAAAATGCAGGGAGGCCCATGGTTCAAGACCTTGCATATGAAACAGTTGAATCTATCATCCCATTCTGGCAGATGGCTAGGATCAAGACAATGACCAAGTACAACGCAATGAAGCTCTTCATGAAACTACATGAGAAACATCGTGCTCTGGTGAAAAGCAAAGGAAGAGCAAGTAACCCTGGAGGAAAAAGAGGAGCATTTGTGCTGGAATTAGACAGCCTGTTCGATATAAGAGCTCCAGATGCAATCCAGGAAATACAGAACAACAGACTGTTATCCAGAGAGAAGAAAGATGAGGATATCAGGTTCTACGAAGACCAAAAGACTGAGAGGAAAGGTCATATGTCTGGTCATGACAAGATTTTTGAGACAAGATCCCTGCAGCAAGCAGCGAGGAATGAAAGACTGCAGCATAGACAAGAACAAGGTAAAACTAATTACTTTGAACGTTACAAAAAGTTTTAAGTTTTACTCCATTGCGATATTTAGCATGTACTTAACAATTACTGTCTTAACATGTTGTACTATTTTACAGCTGCAGCAGAACAAGAGGCAGTTGTTCATGTGGATGACATTACCTGGGGTGACTCAACTGACAACGACGCTAACACAGAGGACATGGATTACCATCAGCCTCGTCCTGGATGTTCTCACCATTAAGACACTGTGACTAGTGTGACTTTGACGTTTCCATGGAAGGTCATGGAATGTGACGTCATCTGCAATACAGCTGATCGTCTTGGTTTATCAGACAATCAAGTTACTGCCATGGTTTCTGCCACCGTGAAAGCTGGAGGGGCTGATCTGGATAACTTCGTCATCTCAACCTCAACAACACGTCGCAACAGAATGCTGTCCAGGTATAATATCAGCCAGAGTCACATGTCCAAGTTTTGTGAAAACCCCCCACAGTACGCTGCCTTACACTGGGATGGAAAGTTGCTCAAAGATGTCTTGGGCAGTGAACCTGGAAGTACCTCAGAGACTTTAGCTGTGCTAGTGTCTGGTCCACCTTCATACACTGAAGGAAAGTTATTGGGAGTACCTGTCATCGACAATTCTTCTGGCACAGCTCAGGCTGAGGCTTCAATGGATTTACTGGAGACAAGGGAACTTACGGATAATGTTACTGTCCTTGTTTTTGACACTACATCCAGTAACAGTGGAGTTCACAGAGGAGCTGCCAAACTGCTAGAGAAAATGCTGAACAAAAAGGTGTTTTATCTGGCCTGTCGACATCACATCCTGGAAATCCTAGTAGGAGCTGTTTGGGAGAAGCTGTTTGGGAAGGTGAAGGGGCCAGATAATCCCTGGTTTGAGCATCTGAAGGATGTTTGGACGGACTTGTCCAAGGAAAACCCAAAGATGCTGGCTATCAACAGCAAATGGCTGAATGAAAAGAAGAAGAACAGTGAAGAAACCTCCTCGAGGTATTCACTGGAGTCGACCAGGCGCCACTCATCAGGCCAGATGGATGGCCAGAAACCTGTACTCAGATCAACTTGAGTACGACGAAGACACTGTATCAAAGCTGGAAAGACTCAACACCTTCCTTGCGCTGTTCTACACTCCTGTATGGATGATGTCAATGTCTGCTGCAGATGCTCCCGTGAATGATTTAAGTCTAATCTAGGACATGTTGAAGTACAAGAAAACTGACCCAGAGCTTGCTGATGCAGTACTTAATAAGATGGAAAACCACAAATGGTACCTGACGCAGGAAGTCGTGCCATTTGCCCTGTTCAGCAGTAGATTGAGTGACACATTGAAGCACGACATTGCTGCCCAGTTACATGCCACTGAGAAGCCAGACAGCTTCAGAACAGGAAAGCCTCTATTCCAGAGAGTCACAGCTAAGACCACCCTGGTTGATCTCATTGGCCCAGAATCACATTTCCTGCTGGACACACTGAACATTGGATCCGAGTGGCTTCTGGAACCTGTCACGTCTTGGCCACAGAATGAGGACTACAGAAAAGCGTTGGACTATGTTAAGAATCTGAAAGCGGTGAATGACATTGCTGAACGTGGTGTCAAGATGATGATCGACTTTGCAAATGTCATAACAACAGATGCCAAGCAAAGGGACTATCTCCTTCAAGCTGTGGAGTTCAACAGACGCCGCTTTGACAGCTTCAAGAAACAAACTCTCAACAACTGACTGTGTAAATGTCATTATGAAATTAATCATCATGTAATGCTTTCACTTCTTGATCGATTAGACTTGTGACAAAATGTTAATCTCAAATTTGTGTCATGAATAAGGCGCCTTGTCTGCCTTGAGTGTGAGAAAACGAATTTTGTGATATTTCTGAAATCTTTGTATGTACCAATGTGCCATTTCTTGTTCCAAGACTATCATAATTGTATAAGTTAGAAAGAGGATTAAAAACACTTTAATTTGGTGCCTATTTTGTTGCTCTATCTTGTTTAGATAAAAAGTTATAGTGCAAAACATGATTCAAGGGACCCCGGAACTGGTGCTTTTGGCCGATTTCAAGGCAGAAAACTTAAAGCTCCATGCGGCAATGCTTCCCAACAACCTAGGTCAAAATGGTTGTGATTTTCGGCCTTTTCAGGTCAAAAAGCATGGGAAAAAGTACAGAAACCTATGAAAATAAGAAAAAGTTGATTTTTGAACAGGGCTACTGGGAAGAGCACAAATTCAGCAAAGTATACAAAGAGGACGTGCTAAACAGAGCATACATAGAGAGGGATAAAACTGTGGAGTTCCTGGTAAGAGGGGCACTGACCAGAAGATGAACGGCTGGTGGTGGCAGCACAAGACCAGGTACTACAGACAAACTGGTTAAAAAGAAATATTGAGGGTAGAAATGAAACCGAGATGTGCAGACTGTGCTCAAATAGCCCAGAGACTGTGAGTCACATACTATCTGGATGTGAAATACTCCTACACAGAGGAAACTACACAGACAGACACAATGCAGTATGCAAGCTAATCCACTTCAAGCTGTGTAAGAAATATGAAATAAGGCTAGAAACAGAAAAGCATTGGGAAAATATTCCACAAGGAATAGAAGACAATGACAAAGTGCTGATCCTATATGATCACGAGATACCAACTGACGTCAGGGTAACAGGATGCAGGCCAGACATAGAAGTGAGAGAGAAGGAGGGTAACAAATGCCTCTTGGTGGAAGTAGGAGTCTCAGCGGACTGAAATGTGACTAACTATGAAAGGGAAAAGGTCTTAAAATACCAGAGACTCAAGCATGAAATACGGAGAATGTGGAATGTAGAACCTGAGATCATCCCAATAGTGGTGGGGAGACAGGGGCAGTAAAGAAATCTACAGTGGAGTTCCTTGACCAACTGCCCATAAGTATAACATCTGGAGAAATTGTTGGGGAGATACTACGATACAGCACCTCTATTTTACACCTACTACTAGGCTGTACCTAAAAATTCCTTAGGGTTAAGGTTTAACTCCGGAAGCAAGAAACTCTCTCCAACTGGAGCAGAAGGGAAAAATTAAAAAAACTAACATCACGGCCTGTACAGTATTAATATAATTCTAGAGGAGAGAGCCCTGTATAAATGAATTATTCTAACATTAATTTTTGCATATAAAGTCCAAACTCGCGTGAAACTCTAACTGTATATACTGTAAAATGCAAGTTTGGAAAAATAAATAAATTTTTTATTTTCTTTCTATTTTACTTTTGCTAAGTAATTGATGAATTATTTCTTTTTTAAATTACATAATCATTTTTTGGATTAAACTTAATCATAATCGTGTTAAATTCTGCAATGTTCATTTTTTTATATATTCTCTCTTAGTTAGGCTGACCATATTTCCTTGAGACAAAAACGGGACATTGGGATGGCAAAAAAGGGACGGGGTTATGTAATATTCTGTATTCATGAAAAAGTAAGTACATAAACATATTGAGCTTACAATTATTCTTCAGTGACAGAACCCATACAAAAACCCATACAAAACGGTACGTATGGTCAGCCTACTCTTAGTTGTAAAAGATGAAGTCATATCTTGCCAAAACTCTAAAGTAACACTTCATTTTAAATTTTAGGCGTTTAATTTTGGCTCATATGCATGTTTAATTTTAATTCATAATAAAATCCTTATTTCATTTTCCATTTTTAATTAATTCGGCAAATCATGATAATATTAGATCTGTCAGTGTACTGTTTAAGAGAAAAATGTGCCTTCACCTTCAAATATCTTGCTTTTCTCTCAATGTGCCGTTACAACAAAAATTTACCTTTATCTTCAAATATTTTGCAAAAGAATTCAGCCTCTTGAGAATAAAAAAAAACAGGTCAACATTAAATAATATTGATGTCACCATATTAATTTGTATATAAACTCTTGTAATCTTGTAATCTTTCAAATTAATATTCTAGTCTGACCTAGAGGCTGAAGCATTACCTGTAATATTTTAGAAGCAATAAAATACAACAACAGGATAGCTTTGTATTCTCCTTTGAGCCGTGCCTTCTCCAGAGAACTTTTAAAATGGAATAAATAATTTCTCTGATACGCTACAAGAAGAATCGGGGAACCATCAGATAATTTAGTAAGTTTTCATAGAATTCTCCGATCCGCTACAAGAAAAAACCGGAGTGTAGTATAGAAGAAACTATTGTGACTCCCCACACGGTACCAGCTACCCCAGAGTGAGAAATCTGTTGCGGCCACCTAATCAGAACCCCCGTCAACCTTGAACCACCCAAGGCCATAAATGGAGGGTTAACATATATTTAAAAAAATTCCTAAAGTCTGCATATATATATATATATATATATATATATATATATATATATATATATATATATATATATATATTAGGGTGGCCCAAAAATTAACTGAAAAAAATAAAAGTTTGAATTGCTATTCTCCACAAGGCTATTCCTGTTCCATATCACAAAAGAAGCCTTCATGCTAAAAATCAGGAAGATCGGCCAATATTTAGAGGTCGCGACCTCAAGGTAAAAATATCTAAATTTCGTAATTTCAGTAATTTTGGGTCACCATTATGTTCTACAATAAATATTTGCCGAGCAACGCCACTGTAGACTGTAAACCTATATCCAAAGAATCACTATATGATAGCAATGCACTCTTTCCACTAGCTCAGTTGGTCGCCAAGTCTCGGCAGGTGTAGACGTGTTTTTCTTGTGTTCCTGCCATCTGGGTTACGCCGCGCAGTGAATCACACCAATAAGGCAAATTGAACTTTTCAACAGTGAGTGGCAGACACTATGCTTAGTTTTTCTGTCATCCATTTACTGCACTGACCTTCATAAGCAATTTGGAACAATGAATTGTTTATTAAAATTGTTAAAATTGTTTGTTTTATATTCTACATAAAACATATGTATAGGTTCTTTAACTCTAATTTCCATTTTATCTTCCATTCCACAGACCAAGACTATGACAACGACAAGGAGCAGTCCGAAAGTTTGGCTCCTGGGTAAGCCGGACCCGGACATCTTGGGATCTGGCCTGCCAACAAACGGGGCTATTCTCAGGAACTTCATGTTTCACCACCAGAAGGGATCCATAATCGGTGACAGTGCTAAGGCCACCATAGACAGAGCGTTGACAATCTGGGACAAGGCACGAAATCCGACCCAGCGGGTGGACTCCGGTGTGCGCAAGCTTCGGAAGCTCTATGAAGAATACAGGGTGTCCCATAAGTCCGGCATCATAGGAAAAATAATAAAAAAGGCAAAACAAAAGCTTTTATTTACAGAACGTGCTCAATATGTCCACCATTGTTTTCAATACACAAATTCAGACGTGATAACCAGTCAGCAAGCACACGGTGAATGATGTCAGGAGTAATGGTGTTACATGCCCCAATAATGCGCTGCCGCAAATGTTCAACACTCCTAATTTTCTTTGCGTATACCAGCGCTTTCAAGTGGCCCCAGAGATAAAAATCTAGTGGCGTGAGATCCGGGCTTCTAGCTGGCCATTCCACAGGCCCTCGACGTCCTATCCAATGACCAGGGAATTGTTGGTACAGGTATTCCCTTACTTGAGTGCTGTAATGTGCAGGAGCGCCGTCTTGCTGGAACCACGTTGGGAAATTTCCTTCTTCGTTCAAGACACTGGGAAATGCTTCTTCCTTAAGCATACGTAGGTAGGTGCAGTAGTGTAGCCGCAAAAGGGGAGACAATGTGTAAACAATGTGATTCCTTTTACATAGGTCAGACGGGAAAGGATTTGCACACACGTATAAAACAGCATCAATATTCCGTTAGAACAGGACAGTTGTCCAGTGCCCTTTTTGTCCATTTGTCAGAGTTAGCCCACTGTATTGATTGGAATAATGCTTCAGTTTTATTCCATTCAAGCAACATTGTTAATAGAAATATTCTTGAGTCTGCCATTATCCAACTTTCAAATAACTTCAACATAAGCAAAGGTCTTTTTCAACTCGATCCTGTTATTTTGAATTCCTTTAAAACAGATTTAGATAAGAAGGGTAAAACATTAAATCTTTGGTAAACTTGTCTTCTACTTTATTAACTTTTAATTTGCATTTTATTTTTTTATATATATCGAAACCTGACCATAGGCAGCAGTGTGTTAAAACCCGGGCAGAGTTCCAGTATAAATTTGTATTTTTATAATCCATTTGATCCTGTGCTAAAAATCGATATTTTTCCTTACAAATCTGTACGCCTTACTGGTAATCCTTTAAGGTTTTAATTTTTAATTTTATATTTTTACTTCTCTGTTTATTGTATATATATGTATGTATGTATGTATGTATGTATTTGTATATATAGATATGTATGTATATATATATATATATATATATATGTGTGTGTGTGTATGTATGTTATTTATTTTTTCTCTTTTTTTCTTTCTGTAACCTATATATAGGCTTAACCTTTTTATATACTTCAGTGTTCCTGAGGATGTCATTAGACGAAAGCGCTTGAGCACCATTTTGTGTTTCCTTTCCTTCGTGGTTTTATTCATCATAAATATTTTTCACGTGTTACTTTCGTGAAATAATTTTCATATATATATATATATATATATAAATTGATTTTCACCTTAAAGTGAATTAAAACATTAACTTTATTACTTAATTCCTATTTTTATTATAAATATCGAATAACAGTGGGAAAGGAAACTTACGAAGATAGATGAAAATAAACCAAAACACACAGTCGTATTCTCAAATCTATACACACACACACACACACACACACACACACACACACACGAGGAAAGGATTTCCGAGAATCTGGGACAAATCGAATCACACCTGATTGCCCAGAGGCCTTTTTTGACCATAATTTTACCTTTCCTCCAGTCAACTCGAGCAAAACCTCTCTTCACTCCGTTTCTTAGATATACACACAATTATAATAAATAATAATCAGCGAAAGAAATAAGGTAGGCAAACCTGAAAGTACTAATAATTATATATATATATAGGGTGGTACAAATTACAGTAGTAATAATAATTAACTCTTTCTCGCCGAATTGGAAAAGCTTTTCACTCCGTCTTAGACCCAGCGAGTGCGGAACGCCGATATGCTTGTATCTTTTGCCAGCAAATTCCATTCACGTAACCTGGAGGCCAATAATTCCGCTTTCTTTTTCGGAAGGTCCAAATCTCTCACGAGATCATTCAGCATAACCTGCGTTATCATACGTTGTTTATTTGATTCAGGTTGCTGAAAGTCTGTATCTTTAGTGTCATCAATTTCCATTGGTTCAACTTCAGACTCTTCATCCAGTGTCCATGACTTTGGGGGAGTTGGAATTGGGTTATCATCGTCATGTAGTACTGGTCTCATGGCAGATGCAAGATTTGGGTATTGAATTTTATGTTTATTTTTGGCAGAGAATCCTGAAACGTTAGTCATACAAAAATAGCAATCCGTTGGGTGATCCTTGGGCTCTCTCCAAATCATTGGTATGGCAAATGGCATAGATTTGCGGGTACCTTTAATCCAACCCCTAAGAGTGACGGCACAGGAAATGCATGAGATATGAGGTGCCCAGGATTTGTCTTGGTCGCCTACCTTACATCCAAAATAAAGTTCGTAAGCCTTCTTCACGAGTGGGGTCATCGTCTTCCTCTGTGCCATTATGGTCAGTTCTCCACATACGTAGCAAAATGTATCTCTGGGATTAATACAGTTTCGATTCATGCTGGCGGAAAATTATTGAAATCACGGAAAACTTTTTGGAATGAAAAACCAATTTTTTCTACTATGAAAAATTTTAAAATTTGAGCAAAACTTGAAAAAAAAAATTTCTTTTTATTAAAAATCTGTTTGTTTAAATAGCTATATTTTTTTAATGCAAAAAATACTATTAAATATAGTTAACCTGGAAAAAAGAAAGTAAAATTAAATTAGTACACTTAATTTTAACTAATATTTTGGGAAAACTCTGAGTAAATGGAAATATTATTTTCTCGAAAACTATGGGTGATAGAAAAATTCTGAAACCATATTTGGAATCAGCATCAAAAGTTCTATAAGAAACACCAAATAGTTTTCAAGAAACAAAAATGTTGTTCCCTAGTGTAATTAACTCTTTCTCGCCGAATTGGAAAGGTTTTCACTCCGCCTTAGACCCACAGTTTAACGTGGAAACCGAATGCTCTTTTCTTTTTTAAAAATATAATTAGGATATATTTATAATTTCTTTATTATAAAATCCTCTCGATTACATTAGTGACTAATGATCCGGGAATAGTGGGGGAAAAATATTGACATGGTAAAGACAGCAAGGGGTAATACGAGCATTAAATCTATTGGAGAAAATATAAAGATGCCATTACTCGTCCGGACCCGTTATAGCGGATTGATACACAAACTTATCATAGCTCCACCCAGCTACACTGGCAACCAATCACTACGAACATCTGGCCTTAATCTTTTGGGGCGGAGCTTGGCGATTGTGCATATAAAAGGAAATATTTTTCAGTTTGGAGTAACAGTAGCTATTTTCACGTCAGTGAATAATCATTCCCTCTGCCAGTGCATTCCCTCCACCATGGACCACGAACTGTACGCTTTTCCGGATTTGTATGAAGAAGGTGACACTGCAGCATTAACTGCAATTAATTTTTTTAACGCAATTGACCGTGATGAATTATTTCCAACGCAAACCGTTGAAGATATTTGGAGTGACGCTCCTTACAATCCGACGCAAGGGACTACCATAGAAATGTAAGTGTCTATAATTTATTCACAAGAAACATGATTTTATATATATGGAGGGTTGTAGTATCTCGTCAAATACTTCATTTAGATACTCACCATTATGCTAAAATCGAAATTTTTTATGGCAATCGTTTTAAATGTTATTTGGATTTACCTCTTATCGCCATTATGCTAAAATCGAAATTTTTTATGGCAATCGTTTTAAATGTTATTTGGATTTACCTCTTATCGCCATTATGCTAAAATCGAAATTTTTTATGGCAATCGTTTTAAATGTTATTTGGATTTACCTCTTAAATGAGTTTCGAACCAAAGATATCTTCACATAATGGGGTCTGTCTGTATACTCTGTATATGTTTTAATTAAAAAGAATGAACATTATTCCTTTAAGGTCCGATGAGGATTTGACACGTGTTATACAATCTTTTGAAGAATCTCGTGTCATGAATACGGAGGATATACTGATCAGTCAGCATAATGAATGTCACACCGAAATAATGTAAGTGTTTTTCGATCTTTTTGGGGTAAGAAGACAATATATTTTCATAAATTTATTAAATGAAAGAAATCAGTACAATAACCAACTACAGAATATACCGTTACAAATATACACACACAAACAAAAACATTATACTATACAACGAGTACGTACAATTGGAAAACGGATTTTTATCTGTCTGCATACCATTTCATCGTTTCGGCGAGGGTGACACGGGTCAAATAAATTTTAAAAATTTATAAATTCTTTATCACATGACATATGCATGAGAAATGAGACGCAGTACATTCCGCAAGCATTACTAAAATATCCTTGTATACGAAACGGGTTCCATACAACTTCGGGAATATGTAACTGAGCGAGAAATTTTACAATAATAGGGTCACTCCACGGTTGAGTACCGAGTGAATCAAAATAGTACAGGCGCTGTCTATTTTTAAAATAGACAGCGATCCAATGAATCCCTTCATTACCGATGACATCTGAGTTCACAACAAGACTACCGCATTCTCGCGTACTTGGCAAACTCAATGTTTCATTCTTCGCAAACACGCCGATAAATTTGGAACGTGTGACTCGTTCACTATTCATTACTTTCTGAAGTGTATTAGCATCCATTTTAAAAGTCAGTGATAACGCTCCTAAATCTATCTACTTCTATTAGGGCTTGCGATTCGAGATATACTAGTACACTAATAGGCGCGTCTATAGGCTTGATGAATTCCAGCCGCACTGAGATGTTTCCGCTCTGCTGTGGGGTTAAATGGGTATTTACGCAGCAGATAAGTCAATGAATTCTTCCTGCGTTACCCCATTACCAAGCTCATCACAATCACCTGCAATATGGGTCAGATTACTATAGGCTCTGGCACAAAGAGGTAACACAGCGTCTGATGAATAGTCCGTACCCATTGTTCCACCCAAAGCAGTGCCACTAACGTATAGAGTTATATTTTTAAGTCCGAAATTCTCGAATTTAAAGGCACTCTTTTTATATTTTCAATTCACCGAGGCATGGTCCTGCATTCCGATTAATATCCTTTTAGGAAGATTTCCCAGGGCAATGTTTTTTATCTGCTTCGATGCCAACCCTGCAGGAACCGTATATAGCTTGATTTGTACTCTGTTAATAGGATATTTCACTGTAGCGTTTAGTAAATTTTTCTCAATTTCTAGTTGTTTTGGTGAACTTAATTTCACTCGCTGTACGCGGAGGTATGTGTCCATAATGTGAACCACAACGGGCTATGCACCCTCTTCTTGATCAGCATCCAGATTTAAGCAGATCTCAGGACTCGTGCGGGTGAGCTTTATTTTCATATCCACCCCGTTGACAAGCAACTTCTCCTGGAAAGTGAAATCTGTGTGCAGACGTCCAAAACACTCGTATATTTTCTTTTTAGAATTTTTAAATTTGTCCTTTATACTACTTTCATCTTTAGTTTGATAATATCCCTCGGCACTTAAAAAGGTAGCCTTCGCTTCTTTGGAAAAGTTGAGGACATTTTCCAGATAGGCTCGTAGATGATAGTACCCCGTGCCTGCCGATATGTTGGTCTGATTTAAATATACGTCACACTGGTTGAATATGGAGTGCAGAGAGTTTGTTTCAGGGTATGCAGCATATTTGTCATCGCAGACCGTTCCATCAGAATGGGCTATACGTAGCTTAGCGTACATGTGCACACAGCTTGGATAAAAAAAGTAAGGGCCTGAGCTGGGTATCACGAATTCTATAGGTGCACTCGGGGAACTAATTGTGTTTAAAGGGTTAATTGTAATAAAATCACTGTGCTCAATAGAAACTTGGGTTGGAGGCAGCTCAAAAAGGGACAGCTCCGATTTACAGCATTGTGAACTACATGGGTGGATGAAGCGTGCCATGGCGAGTTAGAAATAGTGCCTCCTCTCTCGACAAGTGGTAAACAAACTATGATTCATGAGATCAATGTCCTTAGCTTATATCAGTCAAAAAAGTGGTCAACCATAGGTTTCATTCGCCTACAGCACTTCTTTTTTTGATATCCTTTTACGTTTAATACCACGTGACCCCTTCTTCCGGGCAGCCCTCTTCTTCTTCTTCCCGCCACCACGCATTTTTCTCTTCGCATCTTTGATGATTTCGTCCCGTGTACGCTTTAAATGTTTTTTTAGAGCTTCTTTAGGTTTAGCCCCGGCCAATATGTCTTCTGCAGTGTTAAGACCTGATTGTAGCGCTTTCCTTCCGAGGTATCTGGCACCCCTCTTCAGCAAAGGAACAGCCGTACGTAGTATGGATGAAAAAATGGATCCAAGTCCACTACCGCGCTAGTATCTCACCCCTCGATAGACGGTGAAAGGCTTTCTATCCATTATAACTCAGTGCGTCGAAAGTGTAGCTTCACTGTTAAGCTCCCTTTACCGAATGGGAAGTTTTCACCCTCAATCGTTCTTATATATATTGAGATATTGGTTATTAAATTAGTTGCGACATTCACATAATGGGGTCTGTCATATGTAATACTCAAACTCCTTCCTCTATGGTTGGGGATGTGAGCAATGCGCAGCAGGCGTGCCTGGGTATCCCCAACAAACTGGTGCTCCACTATATTACTGTAAATATAGCACATGTCTGGGGACCTTTCACCCAATTTCTCCATCTTCAATTGATACATTAATCTGGACAAGTCATGCTGTGTCTCGTGAAATGTGTCTTTGGAAGGCTGCGCTATATCGGCCATTGGTTAGAATTTTGAACATTCTATGGTCTTTAATACGTCTGTTAGTCTTTGATTTTAGGATTAGTGTATGTGCAGGGTTTCCTTTTTTTACGATTTCGTATACTAAATCATTCGTAAGGTTTGAGTTTCTTAAACTTACGTTTAAGCCTCTCACAACATCCTCGACCGAACCATATTGACCCGGTCCTAGTCTTACTTCTGTACTGTAATACCGTGCAACCTTAGTCCGAGCGATACTTATAGTTTCATCCACAGCTACCCCAGCTTTTTCACTCTCGTCAATGTCTCTAAGAATCGTAAAAACGGTTTCTTTATGTTCAATATTTAAAAAGATGGTGTCGAGCTGAATTTCGCATATCCCCACCTCATACGAATCACGACCAAATTCAATGTTCCCGTGGAGTTCTGTTACAAAGTTGGCTAGTGTGTTGTTAGGGTGTACAGAGAGGGACGAGGAGGACGGGAGTGTGACGTAGAAATGGTTAGGAGCCATGTTGCATACTATTTAAGCTTCATTTTTGCATCAGCTTTTATATAGGTGTTGAAGCTTTCTGGGTAGCCTTGCCATTTCACCAGGTACATTTTTCTCTTTCCTGAACCTTTGCTTCCTAAAATTTTCTCAATTTTAAACACATTTTTTCCTAAATTAAACGCAACTTTCTGCAATTCCTCGCGGTAAAAGCCTCCTGAGATTTCTTCCCCATTCAAATCTTCAATGTAATACATCATTATCTCACCTTTAGGTCTCATAGCCCTAACTTTAAAAATCTCGCGTGTCCATCCTTGCTCAAAACCCTTTGCGAATTTATTCCCCGAACGCGACAGCCTTACATAATCATTGATTTTGAAGCGCGCCGAGTGTGGTGGTGGTGTTGGTGATCCATCTCTTCTCGGGAGCGTACCTTTTTCTAAAACTTCGTTAGGTGTTGTCCCAATCGTGCGATGGTGTGAGCGGTTGTAGGATGATGCCAATGATTCCAGAATGTCTAGAAATCTGTATGTGTTTTTATGTGTAAAATAACGGTGCTTGCGTTCCTTTATGGTGCGCTGAACTCTTTCAGCTAAAGAAGCCTTATGTATAGAATTGGTTGTGTAATAGCTGATATTAAACTCTGTCAACATGTTCTGAAAAGCACGGCCTATAAATTCCTTCCCCATATCCATACAAAAATAGCCAGGAACCCTGTTTTCTTTTAACATTAGCGTTTTGGTGGCTTTAGCAACTGTTTCAGGTGATTTATTTTTCAGAGGAACTAGCCACAGATATCTAGAGAATACGTCTATTATGAATAGAATGTAGCGGTAACCATCGTTATACACAGAATATCTTTGCATGTCTGTTAAATCTGCTTGCCAAATAGAATCAATCGAGGAAGCCGTTGACTTGGCTGTTTTAAACCTTTTTCTCACAGGCTTATGAAGCGTATAAGCGTCCTGCTCCCTCAAAAATCTTTCAACATCTTTTTTCCCTACTCCGTAAACACTTCTTTACAGTCTATCTACACCACCCTAAGAGGATGGGTTAGAAATGTCATAATAGAGTTTAGTTAATACGTTAGCCATTTGCGTATTTTAGAGGCACGTGGGTAGGGTTGACCGTTGTTTAACCTCTTCTTTCTCCTCTTCAAAGGTGTTACCGCCGGGGGTGACGGCGTCTTTAATTGTGTCACATGCGTTGCATGTTCCAAGTCTTTTAACCTGTTCAGATTTCCTATCAACGTTTTAGGGACATTTATTTGTTGTAGTCTTGCTTTAATATGCTTCCATCCTGATGGTGATGGCCTATCCCACTTTCTCACCAGATCATGGACAATGTCTACGATATTCGATCCCTGTACCTTTGATCCTTCCACAATGATCTCGCCTGTATCGGTCCATTGTATGGCTGGATCCTCATTCAATAGATTATAAAGACTTAAGCCTTTACTCCTCAATGTATGTGGGAGGGTGCTTTTTAATACATGCTCGATATGTTGTGTGGCTAATCCCTTAACTTTTGGTTGGTCAGCTGTATCGTCGGGCACAGATCCTATGTCGCCATGTCGATCGTCCCCCGTACTGTGCCTAATAACCACAGGAATCTCTGTAGGGTTCTCATAATTTTCGTACTCGTGAAGAAATTTCTGCAGAGCTTCTTGGTATAAGATTCTTTTCTCATCAGGTGTTTTTTCACTGTTTAATAGGGCTAGCAATTCGCTTTCCATTCTTTTAAGTCTGCTTTTACGGGGATCTAGAACCGTGTCTGGATTCCTTTGCAGTGAAGTGTACACCTCGTGGGGAATCACTACCACTTTCTTCATTAAATTAATCTAGTCAGTAAAGGACCCAAAACTGAAAATAAGATGGGGAGAAATGACCTCTCCTGTTTGTACAATAATTCGTTTTTTCTTCGCTACAGTTTGACTTTTACGAGCGAGTGCACGTATTATGTTCTTGTAACGGCGTAGGCGAGCCTTCTGAGGGGTTTTCATTGATACATTGCAATTTATAACGTTAAGGCAGATTTCACAGATGCATTTTAAAAAGTCGGCGTCGATATTTTTAATAAACATCTGCTGCATTGCCCGGGGCAGTCGATGATAGATTTTTATTAATTCACGGTATTTCTTTAGTCTCTTTGTCATTCTGGAATATACGCCGTTTCAGGCTCGTTTGGAAATATATTCGTTCGTAGAAGCACTCTAAACGTGTTTCGCGGATGAAGGTCGCAAAGCAAATACCGTAACGCGTGCTTGTAGCTTCTTTATAAACTTCCAAAAACTCCTTACACTGATTCGGGAACATTTGATTGGCTAATACCCCAATTTGTGATACATCTCTACGTTGTGCGAATAAGACTAGATATTGCGTATTTAACGACACATCGCGCATGTATCTATTTTTGAAAAATAGATTCTGATTGATGAAGAACACGCTTATGTTAAGATGGTGGGAGAATACTGTAAATGTCTCGGCAAACGTTTTATCCATCTCCAACATGAGATCGTCACTTACAATGACTGTATGTTCATTTCCCTTTAACGAATTAACGTCATATACGCCTTTGTGGAACAAAATATCATCTTGGTACTCGTTAAACACTGATTGATAAGTCGAATAGCACCATATAACTTTATGCACAAATTTCGAGAACATCTCTCCCTTTTCTTTAATGATTTTAAGCATAAACACAGTTTTACCACATCCTGTAGGTCCAGATATAATACATGTGGATGGGCTCGTGAATCTGAATTTTTCTACAGAGTCCATTTCTAACACGTCACACTCCTAAGTGGGTCATTTACAAAATATTACAAATTTTGAGTACTGTTCCTTATATTTTGTTTTCTTCTCCCACAGAACCGTGAATGACGATGATGTACAGCACCCCATCATCGACATTACGGATGACCTCGACGACAGTGTAGTTGTGATCTCCTCCCCTGCCAACGAACCCTCACCAGCGATACCGGTAGCACATCCAAAGCGGAGGTATGATGAAGAGAACCCCACGTCAGGTATAAAGCGACCGAAATACGCGCCTATTGCACCAGTAATAGATCCCCAACCCTCAACCTCATACGCAACAATCCCCTCAGCAGCACCTCCCGCTAATATATCCCCTTATTCATCCGCCACAGTTGCCCCCCGTTCTGTTGAGTCTACAATAATAGATCCCCAACCCTCAACCTCCTACGCAACAACCCCCCCAGCAGCACCTCCCGCTAATATATCCCCTTATTCATCCGCCACAGTCGCCCCCCGTTTTGTTGAGGATGATATAACGTTTGAGTTGGTGCGCTCAGCAGCCCCCACCCCAGCCTTGACTAGAAATCGGTATAGAGTCAGGGTCGACCCTAGAGCCATGTATAGCAATGGAATTGAGCGCGGGCTACGCCGGGTTGTACAGCGTATTGTAGAGTTTGCTCTTCAGAACCGCGACGAGCGTGAAGTCAGGACGAGTCTGTCCTTTGGATTCGTGTCAGATGACGGTGATGTAGATGATTATTGGGTGGTAGTGCCATTTAGACGTTTGGCGGCTGAAGATGTAGAATATATATTAGGACGTATAATGCAGGCCGCCCAAAGTAGTATAGCCTTTAATATGGACAACTTCACGGTAAATATTGATCGTGTATTCCGTGTTGCGGGTCATAGTGCCATACCGTATTAGGGTGTGTCAATTTGGGAGGTGAAAATTAATTTTTGCCAATTCCTTCACTGAGGGGTTTTAAAAATATGTTTTTGGATGTGAAGAATTCAAATCTGCTATTATTTTTGTGATTGCTCAACACTTAGCTTGGTAAATCTACGTTTGATTAAAAAGCACATAAATTGCTCTCGGAAAAGAACATTTATTAATTTTAGCTCCTCAAAATGTCAGGTAATGCTATAAAAATTTTAGTTTCTCTGCATAAAACATATCCTAGTAATCATAAAACATGTCCTTGTAATCATAAAACAACATTAGAAAGTAATGACATCAGTAAAAAAAAATATTTAAACCAAGTTTCATCAAGTCTTGCTTTGATTCGTTTTTGGACATCAGCCGCCGACTTGCTTCTTGGCCTCTGATATAGCCCTCACGTTTCTCATGTGTATACACCCTGCCTGCTGCCTCTGTGACTTGTTTCACACACCTCTCTATTGACTAAGCATGACAGGGCCACTGTGGAACTTGCATAGGCTTGTCAAAGAACTTCTTTACTTCCGCTGTAGTCAGTTTACATGTCAAAGGAGGTTCAAATACCCCGTCAGACGAGTCTGTCAGCTCCAACACGGAAGAAGCATTGGGTTTGATGGAAGGTGTCTTCCTGGGACGTACAGAAAGATCTCCAAGTGTGTCATCATCTCCACCCCTCATGTCAACAATCTTTTGGACACCAGCTCTCCTCTCCTCACTGTCATCTGAGCACAAGAGTGTCTGGATTATCATTTCGCTGAATGCATACTGTACCATGCTGAGCGCTTGATGGTTGGCAAAACAGCATCCACTACAACCTTCTTTTGCAGCCTAACTAGCCACAGCTGAAACAAGATGTGGCGTGGGCCTTCCACCCAAGAGTGTTTTACTTTGATGTTGAACCAACAGGGGTAGTACACACCAACAATGTATTCCACTATCAGTCTTAAGTTGTTGAGGGTTTTGCCTTTAAGGCCATGTTTTGAAACCCGTATGCGACAAAGCCTGTTTGCTGTTGTCAACCACCTTGAATGGCTCACTGGACCAATTTCAAGAAGGGCCAGATCTGTGGGAAGTTCTCCTGTCCTTATGGCCTGTGTGATCCTATACCCGTACGCTTGATCAGTAGAGAGATCCTTTACGACATTGTCACTCAGTGAAGTAAGAGGCTCTCCAATTGAGAATTTGGTGAATGAAGGATCAATTTCAAGTTCGGTTGCAGTGTCTAGCATCTTGCCAATGTTACCTGTCCACTTGTTGTTAGACAAGGTCTTCCCATCCAGTGCTGTGATCAAGTGTCGCAGGGGTAACTCGTTAGTGTGGAGGGCACAAACCAACCAGATCAGCTTACGGCAAAGCTTGACCTCTACCCAATGCATGGAACCACCCTCCCAGCCAGTGTTAACATTTGTAGAATCACCTCCAATGGCCTGCAGGCTTTTATCAATGCCCTTCTTCTTCATGAAATCTACAAGATTATCAGCAATAACTTCAGCAGATTTTTTTCTCGTTGAGCCTTTCTCAGGAGTGAAGTGGTAGAGATATCTTCCACCTGGCTCACTGCACACAGAACAATGCTCTTCTTTGATGATGCTGGGGAACTGACGATCTGAATTGTCTGCTTTCTGCATAACTTTAGTTGTATCTTGACGGCCGTCAAAGAAGATGCAGTCAATTTCATCCTTCTTACAAAGATCATCAAATTTCTGATCCAGGGATCTCATAACTTTTTCTTGGGCCCTCTTGACTTTATCGTGATCAACTACAAGTCTCTTGTCTTCTTCAGTGATCAAGCCAGCATCCATAAAGGCAGCAGTGGTGATGGTAGCTGTGGCACGCAGGCCAACACCATATCTGATGCTATGCATAGCAACATTAGGTATTTCTAATGTGTTGTACTCTGGCTTATTATTGGAAGTTGAAGACGTGCTTGGTATTTCTAATGTCACTTCATAACTTCCATCCTTTCCATCTTGAGCATCAGCTATTTGTTCTTCATTTTCATCATCAGAGAAAATTATTTCATTTGATGGCATTGAAACATCCTGCTTACTTGCCTGCTTATATTCAGCAAGCCTTCTTCTTTCGTCTTCTTGCCGCTTCTGCTTTTTGACTTGTCTGTTGTGCTCAGGTTGATCTGGCAAGCCAATCTGATGTGGTCCAATAGAACCAGACTTGTCTCTCTGACCTTTAATGAAAGCAAGTTCCTTCACAGGGATCTTCATCTCCCTAGGGCATGTACAGTTAATGTGAGTTTCGTTTTTGCAACCAGCATCTGCAAGGCAGCCAAATTCAGAGCAGAGAACAATTTTACACTTGCAACTGAGGATGTCAAAAAGCTTGTCAAGTTTTGCAATGAAAGCCTCTTTGACATGTAGCTTTCCTCTCCCAAGAGATATGTTTTTGGCCTGCTCCCAGCTCTCTTGGATCTTGTTTAAGATTGTGACTCGTGAATTTACAACGGGGGCTACAAAAGAACTGTTTGCTCGTTCCCACTTTTCAAGCACTTTAGGGTAAATGTCCTTTGCAAGACTGGCTGCTGGGTAGTTTCTCACATCCTCACCACTTTGTTCTCTTAGCAGTAGCCCATATTTCAGAACGTCTCGCAGAGTTGGGAGTTCAGAGGGCAACAACTCTCTACCAGTTCCAATTAGGTTGCTCATATGTGTGAATGTCCCCAGTCTTGTCCTCCTTTTAGAAGCCATTGTAGGTCAATTCCCACTGGTTAGGATGGTAGCACTGACGGACAAGTAATCTTCAGCACACTGATGAATATGTTTCAACCTGTGAAATAAGCAAAAACAGCAGTGCATTATATATACAGCATATATAATTATTAATATAATAATTATTATATAATTCCACAAAAAAGTAAAAAAAGTCACTATTTTTATGTAGCTTCTTACCAAGCAAAACTAAATTATATTAAATTAACAAAAATATCTTTAGAATTCCTAAGTCATGCTGCAACTTTTTAGCACCCCTCATATTTGGAATTTGAAAGTTGAAAAATTCGACACACCCTAATACCGTATACTCTTAACTTCAATTCTCCGACTATTTACCGAAAGCATATAAACGTCGATCGTGGTTGCGGCTTTATAGCAGTACTCTTAGCACGTATGTTTACTGTACAAAATACACGGACTCAAAAAATTTGGCTGCCTACGGTCGTGGAACGTGCCCGTAAACTAGCTGTAGACTGTGAACTTGAATTTGACTGTAATATGGGTCCTGAAGAGCTGAGAATGGTAGAACAGGAAATGAATGTCCGTATAGTTGTATTTGGGTTGGATGATCGTCGTAGGACTGTGTATGCTTTTAAAAGCTGTTTGAGAGATCGTTCAAGACCCCTACTTATTTTAGGATTGCCAGGGACAACGTATCTCCCCATCCGTAATATAAGGTGGCTTTACGCGAGTTATGACAAACGTCGAAAATATGGGAGACATCATGATTTGTGTAAGGTGTGCCTCGAGTTTGCGGATGATATAGTGAGACATTGTAAAGAATGCCACATGGTATGTGAGCAGTGTAAAAGCACCAAATGTGAAAGCCGTGTAGTTGAAGCTGAGAAGAGAGACTGTGATGTGTGTAGACGCACATTCTTCAATAATAACTGCTTCGATTTCCATAAATCAATTGGCACGTGCAGGAAAATGAGAATCTGTGAATGTGGTATGTTTCACACAATGGATAATTGGGGGAAATTTAAGCACAAGTGTGACGAAATTCACTGTCCTACATGCCAGGAGGAATATAAGGCGGATGGAGTAAAGCATGTATGTTATATGAAAGATGCTAAGCCTAAAAATAACCCTTGTATAACTGTATACTACGATATAGAAACATATACGAACGCTGTGATGAGTGTATGAGTGTATGGGGATCGAATGTGACGAGTGCCCCAAATGCGGTAAACGGACAAACGTTTTTAAAACGAATGTCCGCGATAGTCCTGTGAAACTATTTGTGTCCTATATTGTCAAGTTAGCCGACAAGTTCAAAAAAATGACTGTGTATATTCTCGCCCATAACGGGGCAAAGTTTGACACGCAGTTCCTTTATAAGGAGTTGCTTGAACACGAATCCTCTGAGATATTTACAGGTGATCCATTGAAAAGAGGCAACAAATTAATACAGATGCAAATAAGAGGCAATGTACAATTTAAAGACACTTTATTATTCACACCTTGTAAATTAGCAAAGCTACCCAAGGTGATGGGAGTAGCAGCTGAAGTTTCCAAAGGATACTTCCCTTACACTTTCCTCACCAGCGAGACTTTAAACTACGTAGGCCCACCACCACCCAAACATTATTTTAACTATGACTGTATGGATGAACGTGAAGACTTTGATCGATACTACAACAGTTTTAATGAAAGTAACCCTTATAATATAGCTGATGAATGTGAGCGTTATTGCGTGAATGATGTGCGCGTGCTTAGAGTATGTTTCCAGGCCTTTAGAAGGATGTACATAGGCCGTTTCAAATGCGATCCGCTGCAAGTCGCAACCACCATCGCGTCATTATGTTTTACGGTGTTCAAGAATAACTTCATGCCTAAAGACACCTTAGCCATTATTCACCGAAACAACCCCGCAGTTACGGACACAAGGCTATTTACTGGCTCATACCTACAGCAACAGACAGGTGTATACATAAAGCACGCCCGCAACACGGGTGAAGTACCCATTAAGATTAATGGACGTGTTTTTTGGGTTGATGGGTTAAGTGAAAACCGTGTCACTGGTGTGAAGACTGTGTACTCCTTTAACGGATGCTGGTGGCATGGATGCCCCCGTCCTGAGTGCGGAATCGCCGGAGATATCCACGGTAGATCTCCTGCCGACTGTCTTGCATGGACCCGCACCCGCGATCAACTTATAGGATCACAGTTCACTCACAAAGTCTTGTGGGAGCATGAATATGATGCACGGATGGAGACAGACGAGGTGTACCGTGAGGAAATAAACACGATCAAGCGTTCAATGGTGCTGGATCCTCTCAAATGTGGTGATAGCTTGTTTGGAGGACGTACAAATCCATTCAGACTATACTTTCCACCTACGGAGGGCGTGAAGCTCCATTACTACGATTTCTGTTCTTTATACCCATACGTGATGAAGAACAATCCGTACCCCGTGGGCGCTCCTGAGAAACTGGTGGGACCTAACCTGCCCTCCATCAATGAATTTTCAAGAAATTTGAATGATCGTTACTTTGGGCTCTCTTTCGTAGACGTACTCCCCCACGCAATTTATGGATGCCAATCTTACCTGTCGTTATCGACGACAAGCTCATGTTTCCCCTGTGCGTGAAGTGCGCGGAAGAGGATAACGGCGATTGTAACCATATACCCCACCAGCGTAAGATCAGAGGCGTATATACAAGTCCTGAGCTGGCCCTAGCCGTACGCCATGGTTATAGAATACTGAAGATACATGAGGTGTGGAGGTTTCAGAAGCTACCCAACCTTTTCACACCATATATAAACGCCTTTTTGAAGGATAAGGTTGAGGCATCAGGGTATCCGCGAGGAGTTGATACCGAAGATGAAAAGTCTGCCTATATTCAACGTTACCGCGACCGCGAAGGTATACAACTTGATCGTGCCCAAATTGCAAAGAATCCTGGCAAGCGCTTTAGTGCAAAGTTGTGTCTAAACAGTCTATGGGGAAAATTTGCACAGAATACCGGCAAAGGGAACATTCATTTGCACAAAGTTATAGCGATGTCTGGGATTATGCCAATGCTCCCGATAAAGAGGTCATGGAGATCGTGAATGTAGGTAATACTTACATAATAAAGTACAACAACACTGAATTGGCCACAGATACCTCAAGGGTTACAAACATACCTGTGGCCAGCTTCACAACAGCCTACGCCCGTATAAAACTTTGGGGTCTATTGCATTCTCTTGGGCGGAGAGTATTGTATGCCGATACAGATAGCGTGATATTCACAGAGAGGGAGGGTGAATACATGCCCGCTATTGGGGAGTTCCTCGGCGAGCTCACTGATGAGATCAAGGATGAGTATGGTGACAACGCATACGCCGACTCTTTTGTCTCAACAGGACCTAAAACTTATGGGGTACGGGTCAGGGTGGGGGAGGATATGAAATATATCGTGAAGGCAAAGGGTATTACGCTCAACCATGCGAATCGGCGGGTTGTTAACTTTGAATCGTTGAAGGATCTAGTGTGTTTGGACGATGATGAGGGCGAACGACCTCCCCAACTAATTGTAGGCACCCACAATTTTCGGGCACAGAAGCTGGGGGGCGTGAAGGAACTTAGGGGTATGAAGGTGTGCCGTAACACCTATAGGAAACGTTACCAGTTACCTGGTACCTATGATACCGTACCCTTTGGATACCATAACGTTTGATGCACCTATTGTTAACTTACTTATGACACGTATTTGTCTTGTATATAATCTTTGATGTATCTATTGATTTATTACACGTATTTGTAAATATATATATAACTTAAATATCTCGTTTATTAAATCGTATTTGTAAATATATATAACTTGAACATCTCGTTTATTAAATAAATCATGTTTCAATTAGCGTTTTACTTTCTCCTTTGTGTGTGTGTGTGTGTGTGTGTCTGTGTGTGTGTGCGCAGGTGAAAGTTCTAAGCTCCGCCCATTGTAAGATCAGCAACGTGAGTCATGCTACTATCTGGGATTCCCTGCGTGGTCAGTCGACTGCAGTAAGCCCTTGAGATCAGACGTGTATTCGCCAGCGTAGAAGAAAAAAAAGGAGATCAGACGTGTATTCAAATGGCTACCTTTAATATTGCTTGTACAACGTTTATGAAATGGTATTCAGCAAAGTGCCAGGATGTGGTGGATACCGAAAAACTTCCTATTCCCCCTTCCTATGCCTCCTTTAAAACCACATTGGATTGTGCGAAGTTGCAAGATGTACAAATACTCTACGGATGTTCTGGTGAGACCGTTGAAGGCTTTCGTTGCACAGACGATGTGCTGAAGAATGATGTAGAGCTAAACTTTATAAAGTCTCACATATACCGTGAAGTAAAAGAAACAACGCGTGCAGAAGAGAAGCAGCAGGTATGGATAATGAATCTTGCGGATGGGTGGTGTGAGAAGCGGTATAACATGTTACACCATGTCGATTACTCATACCCTACGACTGAAAATGTGAATCTCGTGATCATGGACAATCTTAAGTATTTTTATCACTATATTAATGTATATCATGATGAGGTTCGTAGTGAGGTTGTGGCTAGTGCCCTGCGTGAGTTTTTAACAGACTTTAGAGACGAGTATCGTTTGATGGGCAGAAAGGATAAATATGAGCATATGTTCCTCTCAAATAGTGCGCCGGAGTGTGAAGATGTTTAGTAAAACAAATGTGCCTAGTTCGTGAAAATTATCCTGAGGGAAACTGTCTGGTGCGTAGTCTGGTAGTGATAAAACCGAAATTAATTCTTGTAGCGGAAACACACCTACCCAATATGTACAACAATTCGATTATGGTGCGACTCGCGGATCATACGAGTTCGAACAACCCCATTCACGTATCATCGAGTCAGCCGCCCATCGAACCGTTCCTGCCTACCTGCGTGCCTCACACTGCTCATAGTTATCTCAGAGCTTGAACCGAGTGGACGTGCACTCCTCGAATACGATGGAACTTCCTTTGAGCAGCATTCTCAACGCCTCGTACGATGTGTCCGTGACGAAATCGTTGCGCGTGTTCAGGCGTAAATCCGGTACCGTTAGCTATGTACTGGAAACATAATGTAGACAAACAAACAAACGGGTTTATTTAAGTGTCGAGGAGATGAATAGAATCTTCGTGATAGTTGAGAAGTGGAGTGAAGATCGTTATAAAATACCTGCTAACGTAGGTACAAGAAGAGAGCAGATTAGTGACGCACCCTCATACGCCGTTGTATGTACGTTGTGTATAAATAACGATCGGCCGTGCATTGATATACTGCTGATGTGGAAGAATGCTTCTGATAATAACGCTCTTGTTCCTACGCGAAACCATTTCATCCTCGACAGAATGTTTGAAATCGTCGGATTCCGCAAGCTGAAACCTATATTAGACGCGCGTGTTACGGATATGCTTTATTTTGATACAGTACTTGAATACGCATACACCGCTCTGCTCGATGGGTTTACAGAGTGTAGGGCTGAACAAGGTGAGAATGGTCTAGAGCTGGACGTTTATTTAAAAAGTTTAGACTCTTTGAAATACCATGAACTTTGGTACAAAGCAATTGAGCGGTACAAGGCTGAGCTCACCTACACCGTTCACCCTGAAGAACTATTTCTTTATATAACGCGCAGTTGTCGTAACGATTTAGAAGATTATTTCAATTGCCGCTATGTTGAGTGAAGATGAGTTCACGATTGAAAAGCTCGAGTCGGTAGAAATAAACCCTCGACTGGAAAAGCGTGTTTATAAACTTGTGTTTAATAATGTAGCTAACGGTGAACTCTTTGTGCGTGCTTTTGATTGTATTCTAGACGTATTTAAAGATGACTTACCAACCGGTTGTAAAGTGGGAACAAAAATAGTACTGAACGATATGAAAGCTCTTCATATCGAATACAGGTTTCCCTATACTTTAAGCGGTGAAATATTATTAAACCGCATATACTGCGTAATGCAGAGCAATAATGATGTAATTGTAAACTCGATTAAGTGCGAGTTTAGTATTTTGGAAAAAAAAGTGAAATGTATTTAACATATTTCTGTGATATTTCTCCTGTACTGTTATATTGAAGGATTATATGCATATTCCTCATTTCTATTATTATTGACCATTCAAATGTATATTTATTTCTATATATCTCCATAGTTGTGTGTGTGTGTGTATATTTTTTTGATTATATGCATATTCCTCATTTCTATTATTATTGAAATGTATATTTATTTTCTATATATCTCCATAATTGTGTGTGTGTGTGTGTGTATATATATTTCTCCTGTACTGTTATATTGACGGATTATATGCATATTCCTCATTTCTATTATTATTGAAATGTATATTTATTTTCTATATATTTATAATAAACAGAATGATGCAATGTTGTTTTACTTAATTCTTTTGGTTAATTATATCATGTTACGCCTTCTAAACCTACTAGCGGAATTCTAAACCAACTTTTAAGAAAATAAATGGTACAATCTGGCAACTGTGTACCTGAGCAATGGTATCTGGCAACTCTCCATCAGTGCAAACACGTGTGTTTTGAGTTGACGCAGATTGTCGGTATCCCTTTCCTCGTGTGTGTGTGTGTGTGTGTGTGTGTGTGTGTGTGTGTGTGTCTAGATTTGAGAATATGCTAATGGAACGAATTCTTTTAATTGTTTAGTGAGACAACTCTCCATAATATTGCTAAAAAGTGGTATCTGGCAACTCAGTCTTCGATTAGAATTAACTAATTAACTATAAGCACAAACTGGCAACTCAGCCTGAATACATGGCGCTATCTGGCAACTCAAGCCATTTACGCCTTCTAAGCCAACTGGCTGATTAGGAGTCTATAATAATGTATACAATGGTATCTGGCAACTCTCCATAATAATGCTAAAAAGTGGTATCTGGCAACTCTAGCCATTTACGCCTTCTAAGCCAACTGGCTGATTAGGAGTCTATAATAATGTATACAATGGTATCTGGCAACTCAGTCTTCGATTAGAATTAATTAATTAAATATATAGCACAAACTGGCAACTCAGCCTGAATACATGGCGCTATCTGGCAACTCAAGCCATTTACGCCTTCTAAGCAAACTGGCTGATTAGGAGTCTATAAGACAACGCCTACTCGGCTGAAGTCTTAATATGCACTTGGCTCCTGCCAGGTGAACACCTCTCCTCCTTTCTCTCCTTTCTCTTGGGGGATAACGCCGCCTCCAAGTTTCCTTGTTGCACCTGCAGCATCTCCCCCCCTTTGCAGGGATTTTTTTGCAACACCCCACCCCCTTTGCAACATGTTGCATAACACCCCACCCCCATTTGCAACACCACCCCACCCCCTTTGCAACATTGCAACATTACGTAATAAATTGTAACATTCCTGCACTCTCCCCTTTTGCAGCTATACTACTGGTGCTTCCAGTGACATGTTCATCGAAAAAGAGGGGGGCCTATGATGCGATCCTTCCAAATGCTACACCATACCATCACTCGAGATGCACCTTGTTCCTTTGAAGAGGTATACCAGTGAGGGTTGTTTTGAGATCAGTAGCGGGTGTTCTGTCGATTTACCTCACCATTTCCATAAAAATCAGCCTCGTCACTGAACAGAATGGTGGACGGGAAATTGGCATCCCGAGCATAAGAAAAATATGAATTATGGTTTGTAGAAATAGAAAAATATGAATTTCTCCTATGATGCCGGACTTATGGGACACCTTGTATATTAACATTTGGGTCTGTCTGAAGTATTGCCGAAATTACTCCATGTCTAAGAATTGAGGTTCCCAGGATTAAGATAAAAGCAATGGTATGAAATGCTACACCACATTGGACCTATAGCTTAAATTACACTTTACAAGAAAATAAACTATGGCACGGCTTTTCACGCCAACTTAGACTCACAGTTTTAACACTGATTCAGCACAGCAAAGGTGCTAAAAATAAAAATTATACCAACAATAGAAGTGACAACTTCACGGTATTATAGTTTTCTTTCCTAAAGAAAAATCCCAAAGTAAATAGCTAGTTCTGGAATTTAGCCGACAGTTGCATGATAAAATGAAGAGATGACATAAAGTCATGGGTAGTGAAATATCACAGATTTAACACTAATTCAACACAGCAAAGGTGCTAACAATAAAAATTATACTAACACTAGAACTGACACGATTTCATGTTTATTATAGCTTTCTAAAAAAGCATCTTCCCCAAAATAATAGCTGGTTCTAGAATTTAGCCGACAGTTGCATAATAAAATGAAGAGATGTCGCATAAAGTCGTGTGTTTCGAATAGATCATAGAGTTCTTTTCTAAAAACATCTGTAATTTAACCGACAATTGCATAATAAAATTGCCGTGACAAATACAGTATATATCAAATGCGTTTGAAAGAAGACGCAAATTTTGTCCGTCATTATATGAACAATTAAAATTACAGATTCAGGGTTAAAATAAAAGTTATGGTGAACCGGAATATATATATATATATATATATATATATATATATATATATAATAAAATGTGTGTCGGATGAGAGTAAATTTAATCAAAATTCAGCTTCATTTGGTGAAAAACGAGTTATTCTCAATATGATAATAAAAACCCACTCTAATAGAGAGAGTTTATTTCCACAACAGTTTCCATGCTCACTGTCATCCTCTTCGGGTGGATACAGTAAAACGAAGATTCGTTTTACTGTATCCACCCGAAGAGGATGCCAGTGGGCATCGAAACTGTTGTGGAAATAAACTCTGTCTATTAAAGTGGGATTTTATTATCATATTTTGACCTTCACGTAGAAAAAAGTGAAGTGTTTTGCACGAGTTATTCTCATTTTGCAATAATGCACTCTCGACTCTGGAAAGCAGGAAAAACTATATATATATATATATATATATATAATATATATATAATATATATATGCAGCTGTAAAATTATGTAACCGTATAATTACATCCCTGCACAAAATCACTTAAACAGGATCTCCAGCTTGAAAAATATCAGGGGCTATATATTCGCTTAGCTCATCACGGGTTTCCCTCCCAGCCATGCCAAAATAAAAAATCACATTTGAATATACTATTCAAAAGTGTCACACGTATGAAATAGCTTAATTGTTTATAAATTCGGGAATACATAATTATGTCACAAAAAAAGCACTGGAGAATATGAGGGAAGACCGCTTACGGTGGTATTTCTTCACAACTGCTAGAATTCATCGTAGACTCTAGTCAAACGGGACGTACACTGAGATAAACTGACTGGAGAATGATGTTCTGTTATGTGGATGCTGGTTTTATATGTGATGAGGGAAAAATACCCCATTTCAAATCAGTTTGCTCATGTAGGATCCTCCCACAGCCCTGGACACATTCAGAACATGCTGCACTCATTTGTTGTGCCTGGTATTCCATACATTAAAACCAAGCTCACCCTCTCGTCTATTGTTAATTTCGCAGCCATCACCTACCTAAAAGAAAAAAATAATATATTATAGTCAACACTGAAAATTCCTATGATGCGCGACTTTTGCGCCACTCTGTATATGTATGCATGATTCTAAACTAACGGGATGGGCTGTGTCTCTGGCTGGACTCTAAGCCAACTGGTTGGGTCTCTGAGTTTTTGCCCTCTAGACCAGGGGTCACCAGCCTTTTTTTTGTTCACCGCTCACTTTTACGATTTTTGGAAAATTAAAAAAGCTTATCGCCAACCTTAGATAAAAAGAATAAATCAACATAATCGATAAAATAAATAATGAAATAAATGTTTAATTACCTTTAATGTGAGCCCACTAGTGGGCGCTACCGCGCAGGTTGTGACCCCTGCTCTAGACGAACTGGTTGTGAGCCGCTTACGCCATATGACTGGCTGTGGCATGGCTAGCATCTGAGCGAAATGGCTGTGCTTCGAAAACTGTCCAGGAAGGAGAGGAAAGACTTTATTTTGCTCCGTGATGCCCCAACGAAAGGATCTTCCTCTCCTCCTCCTCTTCTTCTCTCTCTCCTTCTTGTGTTTTATTACCCTCGTTAGGTTAGATTACACCACTTCCCCCTTAGAGGGTCTAACCCCGGCCCCCTTCATACATAATCTTTTCTCCCCCCTTGGAAGGTCTAACCCCACTGCTTAACCCCTTGTTGTATGAAATGTTGCAAAGGCCTGTTGCACTGTTGCATGCAATTGCAAAGATTGTTCATGTTACATGCAATTGATTTACACCCTACATTTTTGCGGAATACTACTTGGGTATCGTTCTCTTTTATTTATGGCTTTGCTTACTGGTTTGTCAATAACTAAACACTTTTGAAATTTCTTTTTAGGTGTTGAGGGAAGGTTATGATAAATGGTCGCTGCTACTATTAGGTTTCTTTGTTGTGGCGTAAATGTAATGTTGCATGCGTTTTCTACGGCTCGGACAGCTTCTCCTACGAGTTCAGGCGTTCATGCAATAAAATTATTTAAATCTTCGTGTTCCTCTTTCTTTCATTTATGTGGCCAAAGGTTGTGCGAGTGTTATTTCCTTGTAAAATTCTGATAAGTGTTTTTTTAAATTGTCCCAAGTCGTAGCTTCGCTAATAGAAAAAAATTAGAATTTTCAGTAAACAGCATATATTTTCTTTGGCATAGAATGTACCAGTTTTTCACACATTTTTTTTTAATTCTTCATCATGAAACAAGACTTGGATGACAGACGCAATCAGTTTTGCTTTAGTTGTGCAGTCCAGTTTTTGAAGTCGTCTTACGTATGTTCCATAGATTTTCGATTGGGTTTAGATTTGGCAAGTTTCCCGGCCAGTCTAAAAAGCTGATATTGTTTGTCTTTAAGAACTCTTTAACACATTTTCATGAATAGCATGGAGCCAGATCCTGTTGGAAAACCCCCTTTGGGAACAGTTTCTGCAGCTCTGGTTTGCCATGGCGTTCTAGAACCTCAATATATCGCTTACTATTCATCATGCCTTCCACAGGCACTAATGAGCCAGAACATTTTCTGTTCCGGGTGTTTCACAGACTGGTTATTTTGGAACTGGTTGTTGGTTCACCAGGTGAATGGCGTACAAATCGATTTTGTTGACCTTCAACAAGAAAAATGACTCTCGTCTGAAAATAATACGTTATAGCTATCTTTTGACCAACCAACATATTTCTTCGCCCACACATAGCGTTTTGTCTTCATTATTGTTGTAGTAATTGTTTTTTTATAGGTTTCTCGGCTTTGCGTGCCACCGCCAGCAATCGACGTCTTACAGTTGATGATGATACCTGGACATTTGATGCTGCTAATTCCTGGTTAAGCATGATACTAGTTTTTATGGGATCGTGCTTATTCATTCGTATTAACTTTGCATCATCTCTGGGTGTTTTTTTCTGTTTTCTTCCGCATTTGCCTTTCTTTGAGCCCTTGGTTTGTTTCTTCTTAATAATCTTACTGACCGTTCCCGCACTAAATTTGATTGCATTGGCAGTTTCTCTGTGTGAGCGATGTATGTTCATGCAAGGTGATTAGTTTACTTCTTTTTCTTGGTATAATGTCCAAATTCAACTCTGAAACATATAGAGCCCAGAAATCACACGTAATAACTCTGATGACTGACAAGAATATACTAAATCAAGCAGAAACTGACTGAAAAGCTCGACTTCAAAAGATGCTGCAATAACCTTAAGAGATGCTGCAATAATGTTTCAGATGATATAATAAAATATTTTATACCATAAATAATTAAACTTATCCATAAAATTACATTTAAAAAGCTTTAATTGTTTTTTCATTAAAACCAATGAAAAATGTCATGTCATCGTCTGTGATATTTTCCCTCAAAAAATGCTGTTCTAGAGATTCAATCCAAGGTCTTACGCGCGGTTCAACAAAGTTATTGTTTGTGGTTCCCTTAAAAATTAGTACGGTATGGGGAAGGTTTACAAGTCTACCTAAATTAATGTATGCTGAGGAAGCTGTTTGACTCATGTTGGCTTGTGCTTGATCTGAGGAAGTTTGTGCGCTTGGAAGTATGTTTGAAGGGCGTGGGGTAGGTGGAAAAATGGGTGTAGAAGAATTTTCAATGTCAGAAAGCGCACCGTCTGAATTGCTCATGTGTGAAGGTACTGTAAATTTAGTATTCTAATTTGGTCTGCTTAAACGATCTCAATCTACGACGGAATGATCACTTGAGTAGCTTTCCTAACTAACCTATCTAAGAAATACACAAATAAATGCTCAAAAAATTGCCTAACTAGAAAACTTTTGGTAATTATGTCACAAATGACATGGCCTGAAGTTGAAATAAAAAATACATTTAACTAGTGTATTTTGGTGTGCTCTGTTCAAATATAACCTTCATTTCTTGTGCAAATGAACAGAAATACGTGTTTGGGCCATGCAATGACAACGGTATTTCTGTTCATTTGCGCAAGAAACTAAGGTCATATTCGAACAAAGCACACCAAAATACACTTCAAAAATGTATTTTTGACTACATTTTATACAATAAAGCGTAACCTAACATGTTCGTGTTACGAGATCTCGTAAATGACGCATTACCACAGGAAACGTGCAAAACACCTCAAAATTAACCAGAAAAGTTTGCTCTCGTCATTTTCGTTTAAACTAACGAAAATATCACGACTTAACCTAACCAATCATCAAGGGCGTACAGTTGACATAACCGTACATTCAATTAACCTAACCAGGCATTCAGTTGACCTAACCGGGCATTCAGTTGACCTAACCGGGCACTCAATTAACCTAACCGGGCATTCAATTAATCATTTAATTAATCATCTTGGGCACATGACGACTCGAGTTCTCAAAGTCGAAACCACACGAACGGCACGTCATAATTCTATCACAAACACCACCAAACTGAATCCAATTAGAAAAAAAAATAGCCAGAACAGAAACCAACAAACTAATTAAGTCGCAGAATAACATGACGTCATACCACCCCTGACTACAAATACACTAAATATATATATATTTATATTATTATTATTATTATTTTCTACAATAGTTTACACAAAAAATGAGTGACAAATTTGAATAAAATTTGAATACCTCATAAAAAGTTATTTTGATTTACAGGTCCAGCCCATGTCATTTAAAACATATTAACTAAATTTTTTTTAAATGAAATGTAAACAAATATAAAAATATATAAAAAATGTAAAGAAAAATTCACACTAATGTACGCAAATGTACAGTAATATTATGAATGGCATATTAAATGAAATTTTTCTATGCTAAATATAATAACAGAAATAAACCAGTTTCAGTAAGAAGTGTATCACTGTTGTATGGAGTGTTCACTATGCTTTGTGTTAATTCTGACTTGGTACTTATTATTAACTGTTAATTCTGCTGGCTTATCAAAGGTTTAGTACTTGATTTAAAAAAAAGTCTGTACTTAACAAGATTCCCACGGCGAAATTCTTGAAGACGTGTCTTGAGGACGTGTATTGCTAGCCACTTGCTCCTGGATGAAGAACTTGGAGTTGTGACACGCAGCTCAACTGATGTATCCACTTGGACGTTGGCGCTAGTTCCAGGGTCTAGAAGACTGAAAGAATCCTGGTTGCACAGGTCCCCAGTTGTTAACCCTCCGTCTGTGGCCTTGGGTGGTTCGAGGTTGACGGGAGTTCGGGTTACGTGGCAGCAACGGATTTTCTCACACTGAGGTAGCTGGTACCGTGGACGGAATCTCATTAGTTTCTTTTATACTCCACTCCGATATCTTCTTGAAGTGGATTGGAGGATTCTTTGAAAACTTACTAAATTATCTGACGTTCCCCGATTCTTCTTGTAGCGTATCGGGAAATTATTTATTCTATTTTAAAACTAAGTTCTCTGGAGAAAGCAAGGCTCAAAAGAGAAGACAAAGAGACCTCTTACTGAATTTTACTGTTTCTAAAATATTACAGGTAATGCTTCAGCCTCTAGGCCAGATCAGAATAATAATTTTAAAAAATTACAAGAATTTATATTCAAATTAATTTGGTAACATCATTAATATTTAATGTTGACCTGTTTTTTATTTATTCTCAATAGGCTGAATTCTTTAGCAAAATATTTGAAACAGCATAATGAGAGATAAGCAAGATATATGAAGATGAAGGCACATTTTTCTCTTAAACAGTAAATTGACAGATCTGATGTTATCATGATTTGCCGAGTTATCTAAAAGTGGAAATTGAAATATGCATTTTATTATAAATTAAAATTAAATATGCATATGAGCCAAAGGAGGATGTAAAAGAGGACGTAAAGGAGGAGGTGCTATTTACATACACAAAAAACATATGGCAGAAATGTCAATAAGTACTTCAAACAACTACGTAGAATCAGTAGCAGCAAAAGTTGAACACGCCAACTACGAAATTGTCAGATACCATTACAGAGGTCAGGAACTGGATGAAAGATCTACACTCCCAACCCCAAATATATTTCTTTGTGGTGATTTTAATTTCCCATTTATGAAATATAAAAAGATAGGAAGAAATATATTGTATATAAACCAAGACAAGGAAGCAGACAGGAAGGCCAAGAACAGGCAAAAATGCTCCTAACAAGCCGATGAATTTATGTTAACACAATAAATAACGGAAAATACAAGAAAAACATATGTCTAGATTCAGTATTCACAAACAACAACAACCTAATTAATAACGTAGAAATATCCCCAACTATAATATCGGATCACAACATTACTGAAATAACGACCAATATAAAAACAACAGGAGAGGGAAGAACACGCACTATAGAAAGAAGCAAATGCGAAATTTTTAATTTTCACTCCAAAGCTATAAACTGGAAAGGTATTGCATCCAGCATAGAAGCAATAGACTGGAAACCATCTTTCAGGGCAAGACAACGGAAGAGATGCTAATAACTTTAGAGAAGACGCTGGAAATTGTGAAAAGACATGTCCCAAAAATACCTGAATGAAATAGAAACAGATTCGAGAGACAAAAGAGGTCAATGTTCCGCAAAAGAAAAAGTGACTGTACAATTAAGAAACTGCAAAATCGATAAACTGCAGAATATAGATTGCGTCATACAGGCTCTAATTGAGAAACATGCAGAGAAAGAAGAAGATGACGCAACAGAAGCGATAGAGATTAACTGAAAGTGCTTCTACAATTTTGCAAAAAGGAAGTCGAAAAATCAAGCGACTATCGGACCTTTTAAAAATTAAAACAATGTTTTAACCGATGATCTAAAAGAGGTATCTGAAATATTAAGAGCTCAATATGAATCATCTTTTAGTATCCCAGAAATTGATAAACTGATATGCGATAGAAACACATTCTTTGAAGACGAAATACAAAGGGAAAGTATAACGGACTTCGACTTTACAACAGACGATACTACACAGGCTATAGGCCGGACAAATGGAATATACCACACTGATCATAACATAAACTGCATGAATGAAATCGCTAAGCCCATATATTGGATATGGAGACGATCACGAGACAAGGGAGAAATACCGAGCATTCTGAATAGAGCGGAAATAGTTCCAATATATGAAGGAGAGCGATTTGAAGCCAAAAGCTATAGGCCAGTGTCGCTTATATCTCATTTCACCAAAATATTTGAACGAATAGTTAAAGAAAAAATCTGACTTTTTGGAAACTCAGAAAAAATTAAATAACCAACATAGATTCTGGACAGGAAGATCATGCCGATCACAACTAATGGAACACTATAACAAAATTATTGATGCACTTGAAAGTAATTAAAACTGATGTAATATCCACAGACTTTCCCAAGGCGTTCGACAAGTGTGACCATGGAATCATAACACATGAACTGAAATATATGGGAATAACAGAAAAACAGGAAAATGGGTATATAATTTCCTTAGTGGGCGGCAGCAAGTCGTTACAGTTCAAGGAATATCTACATCCATGGGCGCCCGCAGGTAGGGGCAAGGGGGGGCGCTTGCCCCCCCTGGAAATGCCAAGAAAATATATTAAATATTTTCTAAGAAAATATTTATATCCTAAACTTGCTGAAAAGTATCCAACTGCCTCCTAAAGGGTGAAAATTTTTATTTGTGTGCATGATAAAAGGTTGCTACCTTTTTATTTGTTCAGAAGTCCCCCCTTAAAATTATCCCGCCAAGTTGGCAGCGCCAACTCAAGCACCTGTCAAAAGTTTTTTGCTTGCTCCGGTCCCTACCTATTAATACATTAAATTTTGCCCCCCCTTGGAAAAAATCCTGCGGGCGCCCATGTCTACATCTTAGTCAGAGGTCCTTAGCTCAGTACCACAAGGAACAGTATTAGCTCCATTACTCTTCATAATCATGCTAACTGATATAGATGAGTTAGTTACCAGTGTCAGCACAGTAATATCTTTTCCCGATGACACAAAAATTAGGAGAAAATAAGAAACCTAGAGGATATACGATCTCTACAAACAAACCTGAACAGAATCTACAATTGGTCTGGAGGCAAAAATCTGAAATTTAACAATGAAAATTTTCAATTATTAAGGTATGGAAGAGGGGAGGACCTAAAATCCATGAAATACTATAACCCAAATGGACAGGAAATTCAGAGAAATTCTAAAGCAAAGGATTTACGTGTTGTAATGACTGATGTTGCGAAATTTGAAATACAAAATAAGATAGCAATAAATAGAGCAAAAAGAATAGCTGGGCAGATACTGAGAACCCTCACTAGCAACACATACACACTGGAGAACAGAAAAACAACTGTCATCAGACCACCTGCCCATCATCATTACAACACGTCCTACACTCTGCCCCAACAGCCTTAGGCACACTTACAGAAATTACAAGAAAGCTGATTGGGAACAGTTCAAAATACAGACCGAGGAACAATTCACCACATTAAAGAGCACACCCATCATGAACATCAATACAACACTCAAGACAGTTAATCAGATCATCAATAATGCAACCAAATACATACCCAAGGACAACATTAGGAAATACAACCCAAATTACACTAGAGAAATAGCCCACCTCATAAGGCAACGTAACCTCAAACATAACACACAAACACCACACACAGAAGCCATAAAACAGCAGATACAACAGCTCAACACAGAAATAAACGACAAACTTAAAGGAAAACAAACAGGAACATTTAGGGAATTCATAACAACACTGAACCACTCCACAGATACATCCAGGCTATACAAGACTATAAACAGCATTACCCACTCTAACAGCGGCATTCACACCTCACACGCGGCTATCTGTCGCAGCCAAAATAATATCCCAAGATATACACAACAAGCTAACATTCTAGTTAATCACTACGCAAAGATAAGTCACTTAAAGAGAGACAACAACCAGAAACACGCAGACAGACAAACAGCTAGACACAAGAAAACCTACAGACTCGACACGACCATTACACCCTTCAATACAGACCAGACCACCAAGATCATCAAAAACATTAAGAATTCGAAGGCTACTGGACCAGACAATATATCTGACATACACCTTAAACACTTAGGCCCACAGGGAATACTAGCTCTCACAAACATCAGCACATATTCATACCAACACTGTATTATTCCTGACATATTATTCCTATTATTCCTACAATTTATTCCGGCAACTATGATATAGTTGCTATCACTGAAACTTGGTTAAATACCGCGACTCGGGACTTGTTGGGGGAACTTGATATACCGGGTTTTAAACTCTTTACTAATGATAGGTTACATAGATTTGGAGGCGGCGTTTTGCTGTACATTCGTAATTCCCTTAGGGCTATCGAGGTTAAGTTAGATTTTCCGGCAGCAATTAATGCGATCTGTGTTGAAGTTAGGGCGCGTAGTATTAGTTTTAATGTTGTCGTTGTTTATAGACCTCCCGTTCAAACCCTCTATATAGATACTAGATTTTACTCACTTCTTGGTAATTTTATTGACAATCGGAATAGTATAATTGTCGGAGACTTTAACTGCCCTAATGTTAATTACGAGAATTTTACGGGTAATGAAGAGGGTTTGAGATTGGTTGAGTTTATGGACGATAACTTTTTACGACAGATAGTTACCGAACCAACGCGCGGTGATAATATTTTAGATTTGGTGATGACGAACGGCGAGAATATAGTCGAAGGTTTAGAAGTAGGCGAGAGTTTAGGATGTAGCGATCATCAAATTCTTAGGTTTAAGTTATTGATAGAAAACACTCAGGATAGTAACGTAATAGAAGTCCCTGATTTTCGTAGGGCTAATTTTGATAGTTTCGCGGATAGGATGAGAGTAGTGGACTGGGATAACTTATTTATGGTTAATGACACAAATCTGCGTTGGGTGGCGTTTAAAGAAAGTTTTAGGAATATTGAAAGGGAGTTTATTCCTCGTAGGCTCAAGCGCGCTAGAAATCGCGGTAGGCCGAAGTGGTGGAGTAGGGAAATAGGAGAGTTTATAAACGAGCGTAATAGAGCGTATAGACTTAGTAAGCGCAATGGAGAGGTAGCTAACTTTAATAGATATATCGAGCTTAGACGTCAGGTTAAAAGATCAGTTAGGAATGCCAAGCGTAATTTAGAGATACTTATAGCTGCGGATAGTAAACATAATCCAAAAAAGTTTTTTTGAATACGTTAATAATCGTAAGCCGGTAAAAAATAACATAGGCCCTCTAGTGGATGTTAATGGCGCTTTGGCTTCTGACGCTCAGGCGATGGCGGGTATTTTCAATAACTTTTTGGCGACAGTTTTTACCGTAGAAGACGTAAATAATGTCCCCGACGTGGATGATATCGTTCCATTTAGTAGCGAGACTATTTTAGATGAAATAACTGTTTACGAGGCTGAGATTGCGCATTATATCGATAGGCTAAAAGTTAGCAAGGCTCCAGGCCCTGACGCTTTTTATCCCAGACATTTGAAAGATTTGAAAGAAGTTATCGTAGGCCCCTTAACGAAGATCTTTAATCAGTCACTCGAAACGGGGATTATTCCTGAAGACTTTAAATTAGCTAACGTCACGCCTATTTTTAAAAAGGCGACCGCGCGGTAGCTAGCAATTATAGGCCCATTAGCTTAACGTCAATTGTCGGTAAACTTTTGGAATCCGTAGTTAGGGATCGTATTATCGATCACTTAGAAAGTAGAGATTTGATTAATAGTAGTCAGCACGGGTTTCGACGCCATAGGTCTTGTTTAACTAATTTGTTAGAATTTTATAACGAAGTAGTGCGCGAATACGATAGGCATAGGGCAGCTGACGTTATTTATTTAGATTTTAAAAAGGCGTTCGATACAGTTCCGCATAGGAGACTAATTGCGAAGGTTAAAGCGCACGGTATACGCGGTCAGGTAGCTAACTGGTTAGAAGAATGGCTTCGTGCTAGGAGACAGAGGGTCGTAGTTAATGGTAGTGAATCGGGGTGGTTAGATGTAGGTAGCGGTGTCCCACAGGGTTCAGTGTTAGGCCCATTGCTATTCGTAATTTACATTAACGACATAGATGTAGGATTGACTAGTAACGTGTCAAAATTCGCGGACGATACTAAAATAGGCGGTAAGGTTGTTAACGAGGACGATAGAAATAGGATCCAAGACGATGTAGATAGGATTATGGAGTGGACGGATAAGTGGCAGATGCAATTTAACGTAGACAAATGTAAAGTTTTGCATATAGGTTCTCGCAACAATAATTACGCGTACACGATGGATGAGAGGGAGTTAGCGAGCGTTGACGAGGAAGTAGATTTAGGCGTACGCGTAACTAAAGATTTAAAGGTTAGGAACCAGTGCCTGGAGTCTTGCGCAAAAGCTAATAGGATGTTAGGCTTCATAGCGCGTAATTTCGAATTTAAATCGAAGGATATTATATTGCCCCTTTACAAGTCCCTAGTCAGGCCTCATTTAGAATATGCCGTTCAGTTTTGGTGCCCGTACTTGCGTGAGGATATTGATAGGTTAGAAAGGGTTCAGCGTCGTGCCACGAAACTTATGCCGTCATTGCGCAATAAGCCTTATGAAGATAGGATTAAAGAGCTAGACCTGTATTCACTCGAAACTAGGAGATTAAGGGGGGAGCTTATTGAAGTTTTCAAAATCGTTAATAACATCGATAACGTAAATTTTGACAAATTGTTCACTTTTGATAATAGAAATACTCGCAATAACGGATTTAAGTTGCGTGGCAGGCGTTTTATTACTAATATCGCTAAAAACCTCTTTACGTTTAAAGTAATTGATAAATGGAATAATCTTCCCGCGTCAGTCGTTCACTCTACCAGCGTTAATATGTTTAAGAACCGTCTTGACAGACATTTTAAAGGTATTACCGTTGTTTAATTTAAAAAACAACAAAGTTAGCAACGGAAGCTCTGGTGGTGGTGCTCGAGGATGAGTCTGTTGACGATGAATGCCAGCTTGTGACATGCCAGCGTGTGATGCCAGCAATAAAATTATTAAAAAAATAAAAAAATAATTAGACTAACACGAATGTAGATGTAGCTCATAGCGTAAACTAACCCACTTTTTGTTTAACTTTACCTACTTTTTTTTTTTTTTTTTTTCCTCCTTACTTTGCATGTTTGTAGTTTGCATGGTATGACAGTGAGTTAAGACTGTGTTTGCATGGTTTGTAAGCGTTCTTATTTTACTTCTTTTCATCTTTCACCCCTCTCCTATTCTCTCCGACTATCTTTCTGACTTGTCGGCAGTGGCCGGCGGATGATGATGGTGAGACACTTTTCCTCTTTTTCTGAATGAATGTTAACCCATGAGTGATAGGTGTTGCTCCTTATTTAACCCCTTCTTCTCTTCTCTTAACCCCCTACTCTTTCCTTTCTCTCGGGCTAGCCTTAGAGTGGATCTTAGGGTCTTTGTTAGCCTTAGCTTCTGTAGATCTTCTGTAGATATGGAAACCACGTAAAATTTTTACACTACTCAAACCAAACAAAAATCCAACAGAACCAGCTTCCTATAGACCCATTACTTTACTATGCACACCTTCCAAAGTAACAGAAAAACTAATCTTACAAATCACCAACCCACACATACCACTATCGCCTACTCAACATGGATTCAGACCTCACCACTGAACAACGACATTACTCACTAACCTCACGCAGCACATCATAGATGGCATCAACTCCAGACGACCAGCTCAACGTACACTATTAGCAACAATAGACATTAGTAAAGCATTTGATCTATCCCACGCTTCCCTCTCATAAACAAAATACTCAACACAAACATGGCTGAGCAACTATCTTTCAAGAAGATACTCACATGTCACATTTAATGGCCAGTCATCCAAAAAACAAGTTTTTTCCGAATGGGGTCCCTCAAGGCTCTGTTCTCTCACCAACACTGTTCAACTTATACATGCATGACATTCCAACACCCATAGATAACAAGCTTACCTTATCATCATATGCAGATGACATCACTCTAACATCCACCCACAACAACATCGACACCGCTACAAATAACCTACAAACATATATAAACAGTATACAAGATTGGCTCACACACAATAGACTCAAAGTAGCGCCCACAAAATCAACCATCACCTTGCTAACAGGCAACACAAAAGAACACCAGATAACTCCACAGCTTACATTAAACAACACCAACATTCCACACACTCACAGGACCGAAATACTTGGGGTCACATACAACACATCATTATCTTTTGCAAACCACATTCAGGACATTAAAAACAAATGTACGTCAAGACTTAACACGCTTAGGGTACTAACAGGCACAAACTTTGGACACCACCAGGAAACAACATCACTCATATACAAACAATATATTCGCTCAGTTATGGACTATGCTAGCCCATGCTGGGCACCCATTATCTGAAACACACACATAAACACGTAACAGACAATACAAAACAACGCACTTCGTATCATTACAGGATGCACTCAAACAACACCAATAGAACACCTGCACAAGAAACAAAAATACTGAAAGTTAGGAAACATTTAGACATGAGGGGAACACAATTCATGGCAGCAGCGACAACTAACCCACAAAACCCTTGCCACTACATGTACTATCAATCATGCACCAACACCTCGCACCATTAAGGTAACACCAGAGAGACATTATAACCAAATACTCCATTCCATACCACGCCCCACAGACATTACACAGTAGAGAAAACACATACACACACACCTAACCAACACAGCACTGACACAACTCGGTCCGAATGTGGTCCTAGGTGCGAAGCCGCCACCCACTGACAGGTCAGAGACTAGCCTGAACCACTGCGCTGAACCACTGGTCCACTCCGGAGAGGGCGATCGGTTACCTGCGTGCCGCCGGCTTGCTCGATCAGGGTGGGCTGATCGGCTAACCAACAACAACAACCTCGGGACCTAATCAATATGTGTGTGAAGTATCATGTTTGTAACTGTGTCCTTTTATTATTATATCATAGATCATTATTACGGGCGGCAATGTGAAGCTCAAGATTTTCATGAGTATTCTTTTCTATAGTTTTATTGACTAAATAATTGAATCGACAGTAATTGGGGGGGGTTCAATTATTTGGTCAGTAAAACTATAGTCATGAAAATCTTAAGATTCAGAAATCTTGACACAATGTGAAGCTCAAAATTTTCACGGCTGCGTTCTTTTCTGTAGTTTAATCGCAATGCACCCAGGTGCACAACCTGAGAACCTAATCAATATGTATGTGAAGTTTCATGTTTGTAACTGCTTCCATTTTGGAGTTATGGCTGGAACAGAGAGACAGACAGACACACACACACACACACGTACGTCCTTTTATTATTATTATTATAGATTATATATATATGTGTGTGTGTGTGTGTGTGTGTGGAAATCTTCAAAAGAAGACTATACGTCTGGTTCAGAACAATCCCCGATGAGCAGGGCGTACCTGGATATGTGAGGTGGAGAGCGCAAAAATCCAACTCACCACTTCACCAGGCCAACTCGCGAGGAGGGGCCACAAGCTTGACCTTCGCGAAATGAGAAATCATCGCGCGAAACCTTTGTAAGGTAAGGTAAGGTTGTGTTTGTGTGAGTGTGTGTGTGTGTGTGTGTGTGTGTGTGTGTGTGCGCGCGCGCGCGCGCTTCATTGTGTGTTGAAGACGCTCTCTCTATTACATATATATGTACATCATATATTTTATTTTTTCAGGTCGACGGGTTCAGTGACTCCTTTCCGATTTCTTCATAGTGCGACTGAATATGTGGAAAACATAAGAACCGAGGGAGTAACAGATATTGTAGTTCTCCCACCTGCTGCCAGTATGTTGACCCTTATAACAGAACAAACAAATCTCTATGCTGTGAGAGATAAAAATTATAAGAATTTTCATACAGAGGTGGAGGAGATCCGAAGGTTCATCGGTTTATTGCTTCTCAGTGGCTATCACTGTCTTATCTCCGAAAATGACTATTAGTCGACAAGTGATGATATGAAGGCTCCAATATTCGCCAAAACTATGAGCAGAGAGAGGTTTCGGTCGATAAAGAGATATATTCATTTAGCTAATAACTCTAACTTAGGTGAATCGAAAATGGCAAAAGTGCTACCACTTCTCGACTAACTTCGAAGAAACGGTCAGCAATTCGGGATTTTCCATGAACTCCTCAGCATAGGTGAATCAATGATACCCTACCATGGACATCACAGCTCAAAAGACTTTATAAAAAATAAACCCATCAGATTTGGATACAAAATGTGGATGCTTTATGGGGCTAATGGATATCCTCATAACTTTTCCATATATTGTGGAAAAGGCGGCGATACAAACCTTCCTCTGGGATATCGTGTTGTCACTGAGATGCTCTACCCAGTAAAAAGTAGCAATGAACATGTATTGTTCTTCGATAACTTTTTTACTAGCCACAAGTTATTAGTTGATTTGGCCTCGAAGAATGATAAGAGATAACCGGAGGAGCCACTGCCCTTTAATGACACAAAAGGAAGTGAAGAAAAAAGAGAGGGAGACTTTTATGATTTTAGATCAGATGGAGTTGTTTTGTGTGCTCGATGGAATGATAATTCTAGTGTAACAATCGCAAGTAACTACTGTTAGGTAAGCCCAGAGCAGAAAGTGGAGAGGAGAGTAAAGCAAGTGAAAAAGAAAGGTTGTAACTTAACCATTCCTCATAAAAATGTACAATAAAGGAATGAGAGGGTTGATGTACTGGATCGGATGCTGTCTTCATACAGGCCACGCTTACGCTCTAAAAAGTGGTGGTGGAATGTATTTTTTATATTTTGAATATGTCCGTTGTTGTTGCATTCCGGTTCTACCAACATGTAAATAGCGCCACAACTCTTTCTCACCTTCAGTTTAGACAGGAAGTTGCAAGATCACTTATAAAAGTTCAACAAGAACTACGCAGACAAAGAGGCTCATCTGCACCAACTTGTAAGGCAGCGCGATATGATGGCATAAATCACTTTTTAGAATCATGTAATCAAGAGAGATGTACAGTTTGCCAAAAGAATACAACATTACAGTGCATAAAATGTGAGAAAAGGTTGCATAAAGACTGTAGTGCAATATATTATAAGAAATGATTTTATTTGAACTTGAATATTTGAATGTTCTCTTTATCTGTGCCAATAAAATGCTGTTTTAGTTTCATATATATATACAGTATATATATATGAAACTAAAATGCTATATTTGTCCTTTATATATATATATTAGGGTGTCTCTTATTTTCGAAGTGTTGATTTGTTTAGGTTGCGCCCCCTCAACCAGTTCCATTGGTTAAAAAAACATCACATATAAAATTTGTTTTGGATTGAACAATTTTTAGAGGTCGCCCCCGCTTATTAAAGTTCATAAAATATAGCTATTACACTGCCCAACACCAATTTTGCTGATTTAATTCTAACACCTGTTTTTAGGTAACATTGGTGTGCTGATTTCAAATATCACCTTAGTTTTTGCCTATCACGTTAGGTTTTCGAGCAATCAAATACGGATATTTTGGAGATATCGCATTTTGGCAGGGTTATGCCCATTTTTTTTTCTTTTCAAAAAATAAGTTTTTACATACTTAGAATCAGCATGGAAAAGTAAACAATTGTGCAGGGAGTGAACTTTACTATACAATGGTAATATTGACACATAAAGTGATTAAAAGTGTTTAAGTAAGCAAAAAATGAATCCATATTAAAGCAAGCACGGGACCAGTTTTCTTAATATTGTCTTTTTCTTGTTTTCTTACTTTTCAGTGCTGATAAAGTTTCTCTTATAGGACTTCCTAGAATGAGAGATGTCAAGACAATCTCTTTGCAGGCTCCAGCAGTAGTCAGCCATCATATGGGTATCCCATCTTCCTTGGTATCGTTCTTCCATCACTTTGATATCTTGGTGGAACCTTTCACCTTGCTCTTCACTAACATCACCAAGATTTTCTGGAAATTTATCCAGATGACTGTTGAGATAGTGAACTTTAATGCTCATGTTGCAACCCAACTGCTGAAAGTTTACAAGTAACGTCACTAGCGGAACCGGCTGCTCTCACTCCGCCAATGGGAAATCTCTCTCAGATCATGACGTCACGCTCACACCTGGAGAAATCACAGATACCCAAGATTTTAATATGTTGTACATGACCTTTAGATTTAATGCACATATTTGCGTATTCCACAGATAAAATTTTAACAGCAAAACAGCTGTTAACAGATCTCAAAATCATCAATTTGATAAGCGCCCTTCATGGATCACCCAAAATAGCATATTGCATTGCACGAAAACCTGATGTGATGGACAAACTCTAAGGTGATTTTTTAAATCAGCACATCAATATTATCCAGAAACAGGTCTTAGAATTAAATCAGCAGCAAAACATTTTTTATTTGTTGGGCAGTGTTATTTATGCTGGTGCGGGGGGTTTTTGTGCAGTGTTTGAGCAGAAATTTATTATTTTTTATAAAAATATCCCTGTAGTTAGTTATAACAACAAAAACATTTTCGTAAGCCCAGCTTACATGTATCAATATACCTACAAGGCTAAAACTCTATGCTAATTTACTTTTTGAACCTTCTAATGCGCTCCGGTCAGAGCTGTCATTATTACCCAATTACAATGACGCTTCGAATCACGTGGTTTCGTCTGCACGCTCTACAAGCACGCGCTGTTGTTTTCGTTGCTGCTGGTGTTTTTATAGTCGCTGATTTTGTCAAATTTTCTGTTGTTTTAGCTACAATATTGTGGTAATTAGTATTTGTGAACCTATATCAATAACTTTTTGAGAATGAAGTAGTAATTAAAGGAAAAGGAGAAAAATAAAAAAAGGCTTCCGCTCAGTTGTTGCAGCCTCTGTCTTTATGATGTTGCAGCCTCAAATTTATGAGTATATTTCCATATGCATTTGTCTACAACTTCTACATTATTTGGGCCGTTATTGATTATGCAAACCTAATCCATTAATGTATCTCATGTAACGGTAAAGTTTAACGTTAAAATGAACATAATTTTGATGTAGTTCTTAAACGTTTTTACTTCGAATTCTATTGTTTTCTTACCGAATTTTCACTTTAACCACATGAAATTATGTAAATGTAAATACATTTAGGCTGTGCGTATGATATTGTAATTTAAAGGAGTAATTTTAATTTTGCTAGTTGTTTATGTCACTACTATTGCCATTACATTCAGTGATATACGGGAATTACGATTTACGAGTAACATTAGTACAAAAAACATTACTAAGGATTCTGTATGGTCTGGTACGGGAGGAGGTCCATGGGGGGGGGGGGTGACACCATGAGTTACCGCACTGGGTGACACCAACCCTAGTGACGCCACTGTTTCTATTTCCAATAAAATAGCAAAATATAAATTTCTACTACAAAAATATTCATTCCTTGTTTCTTAGATTAAAAAATAATAGGAATAATAATTGAGAAAAATACGTTAGATTTATAAAATAGACCAAATTAATTTTGTTATGTCTACCAAATTTTTTTTTTTTGTAATTTAAAAAAGTCAAAACAGTGATTTAGCCCTGCTCTACAAAACCATAACACTACATTAATATTTTGTTTTCTTATTTTGCAGATGAATACAAGAGGACCATTCTATTTGCTCGGATCTACAGTAGATGATATTAAAGGCTCAAAGCTGCCCCCACATAGGCAAGCTTTTGGTTATTTTATGCACCTTCACAGAGAGAAAAACATGACAATCCGCGATGCTCTGCGTCAATCTATTCGAGCCACAATAGTTATCTGGGATAAGGCCAATATTCCTACTCAGCAGGAACCTCGTGCCATGAAGAAGTTAGAGAATTTCTTTAACGAATGGACTTGCTTAAAGAAGCATGCTTCCAGAACAAGCCAGAGCCATAAAACCAAGGAGGCTGATTTTGTAGAGCGATTGGAAGATCTCTTTGACATCGCCCATGGAGACGCTGAGAAGCTGATCAAGAATCGTGAGGACTGGGAGTTCCTTCAACTGCAAAGACAAAAAGGTCGTCCTGGCTCAATCGGTGGTGTGGACACTGTACATCTTCACCGCACAAAAAATGCAGTCAAACGGTTGGAAGCTGAGGCAGAGAGAAAAAGAAAGTCAGAATCTTTGATGGAGGCGTCTACTAGTCAAGTTGTACTGGCTTCTTCCACATCTTCCAGCAACACTGATGAAAGTGAGAATGAGGAGGAGGAGCCCAAAGGAGCTTGTGCTTTACCAAAATCTAAGAAAAAACGAGGCATGAAAAACATCATGACTATTCAGATGTCTGCTGCCCTGGATCGTACACAAATTGTTGCAAAACACCGCCAGAGTCACCCAGTTCCATCAAAACCTGTTCTTCTCAAAAAATAACCATCAGTGAGGTCGCACCTTAAAATACACCATATTGTATAATCATTGTATATTAAATAAATGTTGTATAAGGAAATAATGCTAATTAAAGTAATTAAAGTATGTAAATAGCACTGGCATTTTAAATTTATCTCTATATAATAAACTAATGGTTTTTTTTTGTAGCAATGCTTCATTGCTGATTGTATATAAAAAAAGAGCCAGGAAGGATTTTGGATAGGAGAAAAAGGATTGGGATAAAGAAGGATTGAGGACCAAAGGATGGATTATAACAACTTCAAGGATAGGTTAGAAAAGGATCAATGATAAATAAGAAGGCCTATACTTATAAAAACGAATCAAACTAAAAAAAGAAGGAAGGAATTATGTGTATAATGAGCATAATCATATGTCAGGAGCTATTATGCCATGGTCACCATTTTTATTAGCCGGGGGCGACCCTTAAATATGAGCCAATTTGTGTCAAACTTTCAAGTTTTAGTTTTTATGCTAAATGGAACTATTTTAGGGGGCGCAGATAAAATAATTCAACATTTCAATTTTTGACTACCCAATAAGAGACACCCTAATATATATATATACACGGTGAACCAAAAGTAGGTGGACAGTAGGTTGAATACGGTTTGTGTTATATTATATTATAACTATGGTGTTCATTATAACTATGGTGTTTGTGTTATATTATATTAAATATTATAACTAAATTTATTTAAATTTTATTTTGTATTATAGTATACAAAAAAATTAAATATGTATTCTCAAAATAAACGTTATCATTTACTGTCCACCTACATTTGGTTCACCCTATATATATATATCAAACTTGATTTTTCTTCTCTGTGCCAATAAAATGCTGTTTTAGTTTCGTATATATATATATATATATATATTTTTTTTTTCCTTAACGAGGTGTACTTCTGAATACACGAAAGGCCTTGGAATCATTTTTCTTTTTCCTTGTGGGTTTACATTATTTATATATATATATATATATATGTATTTTTCTTTTTCCTTGTGGGTTTACATTAAATATATATGTTGGCTACGTCGTGGCCGATGTCGTAACACCGCTTCCCGAGATCAGCGAAGTTAAGCGACATTGGGTCTGGGTAGTAGTTGGATGGGAGGCTGTCCTCCGTGCCCAGATCATGTAGCGACCCGTGGTTCGGATCCCACGTAAAGCTGTAGGCCCCCTCCGTCATATGACCTTAGATGTTGCGAAGGAGGTTAAACAACCCCAATAAAAAAAAAAAATTTCAGTTTAGTTACTCAAATATAATTTTCTACATTGAAATAAACCTTTTACATAAGCTTTATATTGGTTTATCATAATCCTTATATATATCCTCATAAACCTTATGACTGAACATGCCAACGTTAAAAATATATGAAAAAATAAAAAATATTTATAGTTTCAAGTATTTTTGTACAAAAATAGTTGTGTGCATTAATTGATGCAAGTTGCAAATGGGCCTGCGCCTCGGTAGTGTAGTGGATAGCGTCGCTGACTACGAATCCATCGGCCCCGGGATCGAGACCCGATGACGGCAGCCGGCGCGCAGCAAACCCCAGCTGTTCATCCTTCCACACAATAAAGAAAGTGGTTGGTAGATAAGTGGGTACCCTGGGAGGCCTAGTGGTTAAGACGCTGGGCTGCTAGTGGGGCGTGGTTCGGATTCCACATTAAACTGTAGGTCTAAGGTGGAGTGAAAAGCTTGACCTTCGTCAGAATGAACAATTCGGGCGGAAGCTAACCAAAAAATTGTTATATACTGTGTGTATATATATATATATATATATATATACACATAAAATATATATTCGACGGTGTGCTGAAAAGTAATGCCTCCACTTGAATAATTCTGGATTGTGTAAAGGTAGCCACATAAAACCGGTTTTGTGTTATAGCTTAATATATCCTACACTCATTTCACACGTTGGTTCAGTATCGATTGCAATGGAAAGGAGTAAAGATGTTCGCTTCAAGTAACGTGCCGTGATTGAATTTTTAATCGCGGAAAGTTTGCTCCCATAGACATTCATCGACGAATGCAAGCTGTGTACGGCAAACAGTGTGTTGATGTGAGTACCGTTCGACGTTGGGCGAGGCAGTGTAAAGAAGGAGAAGCAGGGCAAGAAGATTTGCGAGACTAACCGCGAAGTGGGAGGCCTGTACCGGCATCCGAAGAGTCTCATCGGAACTACGTCGATGAAATGATTCGTAGAAATCGTCGCATTAAACAAAATGAAATTGTTGCAATGCTCGATATCTCCAAAGAGCGAGTGGGACACATTATCAATATTCTCGGTTACCGAAAGGTCCGCGCCAGATGGGTGCCTCGCATGCTCACTGCCGAAATGAAAACTGAGAGACTACGCATTTGCCAAGAAAATCTGCAACGCTTCGAAAATGAAGATGAATTTTTGCACAGCATTGTGACAGGAAACGAGACGTGGGTCCACCATTATGACCCTGAAAATAAACGGCAATCCATGGAATATCGACACAAAAATTCACCCCAACCCAAAATATTCAAAGTTAAAAAATCGGCTGGAAAGGTGATGATGACTGTTTTTTGGGATGTCACTGGTGTTCTCCTGGAAGACTCTATGGAAAGAGGGACAGCAATCAACTCCGCACGTTATATTGAAACTCTGAAGAAGTTGAAAAAACGGATCAGAAGGGTTCGCACCCACAAAAACAGTCATTGTTCATCATGACAACGTACAGCCTCACACTATTGTTCAAATGCGAGAACCAATTGAGGATCTGCCATTCACCGTCTTGGCGCATCGACCATAGAGCCCCGATTTAGCACCATGCGATTTTCACCTCTTTCCTAAACTTAAAGAACATCTTGGAAATCGTTACGAGTCTGACGAAGAAGTTTGGCCCCTGTGAAATTTTGGTTTCGTAGCCAAAGCTCCGCGTTTTACCTAGATGGATTTCAAAAACTCATTTATCGTTGGCGTAAATGTATCGAGGTAGAGGGTGAGTTTATGGAAAAGTAAATGTATCGTTTTGAAGAATAAACTCTAAGGTACATATCTGCTTTTGTTTCGATAAAATCCTTCAACCCGTTTAAAATTTATTTGAGTGGAGGCATTACTTTTCAGCCCACCCTCGTGTGTGTATGTGTGTATATATATATATATAACAACTAAGAATGGTCCCCTGAGAAACTTATATGTTAAACACAGACCGTGCATGGAACAAGGAACTCTTCTGGGAAATTACATCCACTATAGTTCGAATAAGTAATGATAAATGACAAATACTATAGTTCTTTTCTTTTTCATGATGAAAAGCCCAACGTGGGCACTGGGTTACTCTTTGCGAGTAACCCGGTGCCCACGTTGGGCTTTACATCATGAAAAAGAAAAGAACTATAGTATTTGTCATTTATCATTACTTATTCGAACTATAGTGGATGTAATTTCCCAGAAGAGTTCCTTGTTCCATGCACGGTCTGTGTTTAACGTATATATATATATATATATATATATATATATATATATATATATATATATATATATATATATATACACGTTATATATATATATATATATATATATATATAAATTATCAACTAAGAAAAGACTGAAGGAAATTCTTTTAATAGTAAGAGCTTTGATGCATGTTTACCTGGAATGTGATGCATGCACCTTTCCTGAGGCACTTACAATGCTGGATATGTTTACATTAAGTAAACAGAAATAAATTGAAGAATGAATTTATTACTTCTCCAAACTGCAATCGATTAACTTTTGTAATTTTGTTTATCCGCTCACAAGCAATATTCAGCTTGTATACAAAGTAAACGTTATTTTTAGATGACGAGAGAACTTCAGTATTTTATATATACTGTACAGTATATATGTATTATATATATATATATATATATATATATATATATATATATATATATATATATATATATATATACAGGGTGTTTCTAAAGTAACCATCTATTTTGGTGAAATAGGGGGATTTTAAACAATTGTTATATTGGCATAATGGTATGTGCATTGTTATACAAAATTCATGTATTTATAATATTTCAATTGTTTTACACGATTTTTTGTTAATTATTTTATTTTATTTTCAGACCCATATCATTGATGATGAATGTGCAAGAACGGGTTTATGTAGTAACATGCAGGATAAAAGGCATGAAGTGCAATGAAATTAGAGAAAAGTTTGAGAGAAGGTTTCGTAAAACAGGCCCTAGAGACCAGGCTATTCGCGAATAAGTAAACAAATTTATGAGGACTGGATCTGTGCATGACGAGCGTAGATCTGGACGGCCAAGAAGATCTCACGAAAGAATCGAATCTGTTCAAGAAGCATTCGAAGAGGATCCACAATTATCGATTCGGAGGGCATCCCACAGATTAGAAATTCCACAAACAACGGTTTACAGAATTCTACGTTATGATTTAAAGAAAAAGCCATACCACATTCAAGTGTTCCACAACTTACAAGAAGAAGATTATCCACGAAGAGCAACAATGTGTGCCGAGCTTACAAATATATATATATTTTCATGTTTTAAAGGTGTTTTTTTTATAATTCATATTATTTCGCAAAATAGATGGTTACTTTAGAAACACCCTGTATATAAATAGAAAAATGTGGAATGAGTTCATCATTTTGAAAGAGAGTTTTAAAAATTGCGTGTGCAAATACACTCAACGCACTTACACTCAAAATTTTACTTCGCACTCGAATTTCTCGTACGTGTACGTAAATCTCGGAGAAAGGAGAACTCCAAAACTCCTGACACTTGTTTGTGGTATTGAGCTGTCTCTGAAGTGTGTGAACATCACAGATATGGTTTGTAATAAATGTTTTTGTTTTAAATTTATAAATTGTTATAAAAGTTTAGATATCGTGGTACTGACGGGAAAAGTGATGAAAATGAAATAGAGGGTGAGACAGAAGTGAGAGGAAAAAAGGATGAGGGTAAATTTCACGCCGGGCGATGAAGGTGTTAATTCTTAATCTCACTTGAGAATGTCTTATGGAGAAAGAAGTGAGTTGGTTTACGAAGGTGATAATCCTTAATTGCTTAATCCACTGGGGAATTCTTCGTGAAGAAAGAAAAATGTGGACTTGTTCTGTATTACCATTGTTGTGGGAAATCTGGAAATTAATGGTGTACCGATTAATCGGCATTGGCACAGGCAGAATCGACCATGTTTTCGGGCATCGGCATCGGCCAAATTTAGTCCATTCTCTCACTGATTGTTTGAAATGTTAAAATTGTCATTACAAAATCAAACCTATATTTATGGAAAATTGAAAAGACTAAAAACACTATGATAATTTGTACTCATTTCAGAGTGTAATTATATAAAAATATTTTATTTTCACAAAAAAGGGAAAGTTTAATAAGTTAAGTTGCCCATAAATTTACATTTTCTCTAACTAACTAATCTCTAAATATTATAACCTATTGTAATCTCCTACTCAATATTAATAATAATTCTATATTAAGTTGTACTTTATAATTAATAATAATTCTATACTAAGTTGTACTTTATAATTAATAAAAATTCTATACTAAGTTGTACGTTACAATTTATATATTAAACCATCTTATTATGTTGATTTTATTTTAAGTACTTTAATAATTTTAGATACCCAAATTATATATCCATTTTTTTTACTCAAACTGGACACCAAGGACTTAAAATTTTAATGAAAAATTTTGTTGTCGTTGACATTGTTGAAAAAAGAAAATACCTTCAACATAAGGAAAAGCAATTACTTTAAATATTGGTATTCAATTCATGAAACTAAACATTTTACTGAGTAATACAACTTTTTTAGATCATTTTAGCTACGGTTATGAGTAAAAAAATTTGGTGCTGTATATTGTGGAGCGAGCTAAGTAAAAGCATTTAAACAAATTTAAAACGCAAAAATATGAAAATTGAAAGTTTTCACATTAGATGAGTAAAATTTATGAAGGGAATTGATTTTTTTAAATACAGGCAAAGAATCTGCATCGGTATCGGCAGTTTTTCATTGAATTGGCATCGGCATCGGCTAAATTTTTGTATCGGTACATCAATACTGGAAACCTACCTGGACTTTGTTTTGTAGGCAGTTCTTATGGTAGGAACCCAGTCTCGTAAATGATCTTGCAAACTGGAAGACAGGAGACAAGGCCATGCTCAAGGTTCTTCCCAAAGGGCGCACGGGACATCAAATGAGAAGGAACCACATGCAAAAGCTTCAAGCAGGATGAGCATGACCATCAGACAGACTTACGAACACCAATAGCAAGCAGTATACAGGGTGTTTCAGGAGGAAAGGTCAATACTTCGGGAGGTGATAGTATTGGTCATTGTGAGAAAAAAGTTCATATGAACATGTGTCTAATTCTGAATGGTTACGGAGATAGAGCTGTTTGAATCTATAAATACAAAAGCATTGTTAATGGTAATCAAGAAAGAGAAACCAATTACTGTTTCTAACATTTAATGTTTAAACATCGGCATTTTGAATGGTATCAGATACAGAAATGACAAATTTGTTACAGTTTACAATACGTTTTCAAAAATCCCACCGTCAACCTCAATGCACTTTGCAACTCGTGTGCGAAGATCGCGTGTTGTTCGTCTGAGTTGATCTTAACGTTCCTTTATGCGGGCAGCAGCATCCAAAATGCGCGCGAGCAATTCGTCTCGTGTATCCACCCTTCTTTTGTAAACTTGACTCTTCATCCACCCCCACAAACAATAATCTAACGGAGAGAGGTCTGGAGACCTTAGTGGCCATTGAATGGGAACACCGCGGCCGATCCATCGACCAAGGAAAGTTTGATTTAGTTATTGTATCACCAGACCGGTAGAATGTGGAGGAGCTCCGTCATGCTGAAAGTACATACTTGCGCGTGTAGCCAAAGGAACATCCTCCAATAGTCCTGGCAATTCATTTTGTAGAAATTCTAGGCAACTTTGTCCTGTAAGACGATTCTCTATAGTAACAGGGCCAATCAGCTGGTCATCGATGATACCGCACAACACATTGGCAGATAAGCGATGTTGAAAATTTGTTTCCACAGTGGCATTTGGATTTTCGTCTGACCACCGATGAGAGTTACGAGTGTTGTTGATACCGTCACGGGTGAAAGTAGCTTCATCGGTGAACAGTATTAATCGAAGCAATCGGCGATTAGCATTTATACCCAATGACAAAATTCCAGTCGCATGGCAGCGTCTCCTGGTTGAAGGTGTTGTACACGCTGTACATAATATGGATGCAAGCCTTCCTCACGTAATGTTCGCCATACTCTTGTGTGTGGTACACCGAGACGTGTAGAAATTCTTCGTGAGCTAGTAGTAGGACTACGCTCTACCAACTGAAGAATGTTTTCCACTTCATCCACATCTTGTTGACCTTCACGTTCAGATGAAACATGAGCGCTGGGAAGTGTACCAATCTCACGCAATGTGTTGAAAACCCTGGTAAACACTTTTCGATACGGAATTCTGCGGTTCGAAAACCGTCGACGGTATTCTGCAACACCAGCTGTTGCACTTCCATCGCAAAAACCGTAGACATACACCATATCTGCATATTCAGCATGTGTGAAGGTGTGTGGCATTCTTAACACTGCTTCAAACACCAAACAATGTCACTCAAAACAGTCAGCTGTCGATTGGCTTATGTTACATGCTTACATTACAGCTTACATGGTTCAAGGTTATAGGGGAGGGAAGGGGGAGGAAGAGCTGCGCGCGCATCAGATTCAAACAGCTCTATCTCCGTAACCATTCAGAATTAGACACATGTTCATATGAACTTTTTTTCTCACAATGACCAATACTATCACCTGCCGAAGTATTGACCTTTCCTCCTGAAACACCCTGTATAGTGGAACGGCAGGAAGTGGGTGCAAGGTGTTCAGTTAGAGGATTAAGAAAGAACTCTAGGATACACAGAAAAGAATAAAATAAAAATAGTGCAGGCAGAGCCTATTATTCTTGAAAATGATTAATGGAATAGCGATTCTTAAGTTTCCCTTTATGTGGACTGGATGCACTTTATTGTAAAAACTTTTCCCCATGCCTGGTTTCCTTTCCACCATATTTTCTTTTATAGAGCTCTTGAAGACATGAGTCTATAACTTGACTTTTGCTTTGGGGATTTTTGTCTTGAACTGAAATTGGGTCCTAATGGGTTACAATGCCCATTTTAATATAGGCCCAACTGTTATGAGAAAGCCCTTTCGATTTTTACTAAATAGAAGTATATTTCTTCAGGATGACTTTGGTCTTCCCGTCCTTACTGTAACTGATATAGGGAATAAATAATTTGTAGAAATCAAACGAAGATCTACGTAGTTTATTAGTTTTATTTATAACTTAACTGAACACCTTGAATTTCCCATTCTAAATTTGAAAAAGATCGTTCCACAAAGATTTTCTCCTTTTGATAAATGTGGGTGATTCTTATGTTCTTTTTTTACGTTGATTACGAAAGTAAACACAAGTTTTTTTTTCTATCACCCGCAGTTTTTGAGGGATATGCAATTTGAAACCCTTGGAGATCAAGATAGCATTCCTCAGTTTGCATCATAATACGAGATTTATTGTTAGTCATTTATTTTGTACAAAATCTTTATATTATGCTTATTATTATATATATTTTCATATTTATATATAATATACATATATTTATTTAAGTATACTGCATATATTATACATCATAACATATATATCAGCCATGCGACATCTTTCAGATTGTGACGCTTTGCCAGTACCAAAACCACCAAAGACATGGACTTTAGATGATTATGAACCTGATGATGAATCTCGTAATGAACCTTTGGACAAACAAGATGACATGGATACACAATTTCAACCACCTTCATCGGATGAACCTCATATAATTTCTCAGTCAGAATTAAATGTTCTTGTCAGAGAGTTCATCTATCTATAAATCAGTCTGAGCTCTTAGGTTCTAGATTAAAAGGTTGGAATCTCTTACAGAAGACTGTAAAAATATCATAATTTCGTAACCGTCAGACACACTTCACATCTTTTTCTCTGTGGAAAGTGGTTTAGTGTACTGTAATGATGTGAACGCTCTCATGGAGGCACTTGGTCGAGAGTACAATCCTAAGGAATGGAGGCTTTTTGTCGATTGATCAAAGTTGAGTTTGAAAGCTGTACTTATGCACAACGGTAATGTCTATCCTTCTGTTCCAATTGCACATTAAGTTCATATGAAGGAATCATATGACAATATGCAGTTACATATTGACAATGATAAATACTCCTGGCATATATGTGGTGATCTGAAAATGATTGCACTTCTCCTCGGCTTAGAGTTAGGATACACAAAGTTCTCTTGTTTCCTCTGCGAGTGGAAAAGCCGAGCTAAGGGGAGTCATTATACACAGAAAGAGTGTATAATTTGGTTCCAGGAAAGAAAAATATTGCCCATCAAACCCTAGTAGATCGAGCAAAAGTTTTCTTACCACCTCTCCATTAGGGTGGATCGATTTTACATTTGTTTCGATTTCCATATTCTAATAGAGACAGAAACTTGCGCATGCATGAGAAAATAGCCTCGGCAAAATCTTAGCTTAATAGGTAATCATCTTCTGCCCCCGGCAGAGCGATGAAAATCATATTTTAGTAGTCGAAAACGTATTTTTCTTATAATTTTTAAAATATTTCAATATGCATCAAAATTATTCCTAATAACTATAAAGTCGATGAAAAAGACCTCATATGATCATTTTTCCAAGCGCGTTGTCCTACGTTAATATCTTTTGCCCCCGGCAACAACGTCAAATGTTGAAAAAATAGGTAATTTATAAACATATTTTCAGATCGGCTCTTTGTCTTAAATAATGCATTTATATATTTCCCATAGCATTTATATCGTTGCTTAGGCATGAAATAACACACACGCAAAATTTTATGACTCTAGGCTAGGGTTTAAAGGTCATCTCTGGTGAGTGCTGCCAGCAGCAGCTGCCACTGACGCGCCAGAAAAAGAGTTCGTTCTGAGCATCAGCAAGATGACAAGATCACGCTACCATTACAAGGCATTTTCTTTGACGGACGTAAAGATAAAACAATGACACAAGAAGAAATAGACAATGTGAAGCATAGAAGGACTGTGGTAGAAGAGCATATAGTTTTAGTTCAAGAACCAGAATCCCAGTACATGGAGCATTTCACTCCTGCATCAGGTTCTGCCACTGCAATAACATCAGGTATCATCAACTTTCTAGAGACTAACAATATTAGCACGGACGACGTTGTGGCTATCGGCTGTGATAGTACCGCAGTGAACACGGGTCGAAAGGGTGGAGCCATTCGTATGATTGAAATGAAACTACAAAGGCCAGTTCAGTGGATCATATGCCTATTACACGGTAATGAATTAGCACTGCGACACCTCATTCAAGACTTGGACGGCAAAACAACTGGGCCAATGGGCTTTACTGGACCAGTTGGAAAACAACTGAACGACTGCGAAAAACTTCCAATTACAGAATTCGATGCCATTCCATCTCCCGACATTGACATAGATGATGCCGAGTTGAGCACTGACCAAAAATATTTGTTAGGCATCTACAGAGCAGTGTCGAGCGGTAGCTGCTCTTCAGCTCTCGCGGCTCGAAATCCAGGTAAGATGGCGCATTCCAGGTGGCTGACAACAGCAAATAGATTTCTGCGCCTCTATGTTTCAACCAGTGAACCCTCCAGCACCTTCAACGAAATTGTGCGATTCATTATGACAGTTTACGCACCAATTTGGTTTAAGATAAAGAAAAACTCCAGTTTCACTGAGGGCGCAAAACATTTTTTCGAAATGATGCGTCTCTCTCAGACCATGCCTCAAAGATCTAAGACAATCGCCAACAAAGTCCTCCGTAGAAATTCTTTCTTTGCTCACCCAGAAAATATTTTGATCTCCATGCTACATGCCGATGAGCAACACATAAGAGAATTGGGATGGAGAAGAATATTAAAAGCACGATCAAAACAATCACCAGCGGGGGAAATTCGAGCCTTCGCCATGCCTGAGCTGCTCTACGATAGTCAAAACTATTACGAAATGATCAACTGGCAAACGGCTGAGGTGACCGAACCCCCCGTTACAAAAACAATACCTGATACCCGAATAAAAGAGTTTGTTGAGACGGGAGACCAGCCTGATGGACTGATCCCACTATTCCCTTGTCATACTCAAGCGGTCGAGAGACTCATCAAATTAGTAACCGAAGCCTCTGCCAGTGTAAGTGAAATAGAAGAGAGGGACGGATTCATCCGCTCCCGTCTTCACTCCCGAACAAAAATTTCACGATTTGACTCTAAGAAAGATTACCGTACGTAAATCGACATGCAGCCAAAGGAAGGGTGGTTGGGGCTGGATAGGGTGGAACTCGACGTACAGCCACCTCCTCGTGGTGAGTTCTGGGTTGCTAATTTTATAAAATTAGCAAGCGAGGAGCTGTACTTAGTACTTATCGTACTTATAACATCGCATTAACGTAATTATAATCCACATTTAGACTTTTCTCGGGGACAGAAGATATTACTCTAGAGTCATAAAATTTTGCTTGTGTGTTATTTCATGCCTAAGCAACGATGTAAATGCTATGGGAAATATATAAATGCATTATTTAAGACAAAGAGCCGATCTGAAAATATGTATATAAATTACCTATTTTTTCAACATATGACGTTGTTGCCGGGGGCAAAAGATATTAACGTAGGACAACGCGCTTGGAAAAACGATCATATGAGGTCTTTTTCATCGACTTTATAGTTATTAGGAATAATTTTGATGCATATTGAAATATTTTAAAAATTATAAGAAAAATACGTTTTTGACTACTAAAATATGATTTTCATCGCTCTGCCGGGGGCAGAAGATGATTACCTATTAAGCTAAGATTTTGCAGAGGCTATTTTCTCATGCATGCGCAAGTTTTTGTCTCTATTAGAATATGGAAATCGAAAAAAATGTAAAATCGATCCACCCTACTCTCCATATCAAACTTGGTTTGATGAAAATTTTTGTAAAAGTCATCAATGAAGACGGACCTGGAATTTATATCTAAAACAGAAGTTCCCCAGAATCAGCGAAACGAAAATCAAAGAAGGCATTTCTGTGGGCCCACAGATCAGACAAGTGATGAAAGACATTGCATTTGATGAGTCTTTGAATGAGGTTGAACGAACAGCATAGAAAGCTATTAAAGAAGTGACTACGAATTTCCTCGGCAGCGTCAAATCAGAAAATTATGTTTCCCTGGTGGAGCAAATGCTTAGTGGTTACCAAGGAATGGGGTGTAACATGTCTTTGAAAGTGCATTTCCTGCACTCCTACCTGGACTTCTTCCCATCAAACCTGGGCGTTGTCAGCGATGAGCATGGTGAAAGATTTCATCAGGATATATCAACCATGGAAAAGCGGTACCAAGGAAGATATAGCCCCAATATGTTCGCCGACTACTGTTCGACACTTATAAGAGCAGCTCCTAGTACAGTTGTGACGAACCTTTTTTGCTAGCGGGTCATTTTTGTCACAATAATTTATTTACTTACTATTTTTAGTGAGAAACTTGTTGGACTTTAGCTGCTAATATCTTGATCCGAGGTTTATATTTAGTTGTCTTTAGTCTCACACATGCAGCACTCATATCTGTGCCAAGGTGATGGATTTGACGAAATTCATGGAGGAAAACAACTGTTCACATGAATAAGATGAACCAAACATTGTTAGTAGAGCTAATGCTAGCGTTTTCATTGATGCAAAAGAATTTGGTAAAGAGTTCCATTCTGCAAGAATAAGAGTCTCTCCTCTTTCTATTGATTGTTGTTCTTTGGTTACACCCAAAATTGACGACTCCAATTCCTTTTCTTGTAATTTCAGATTAAGATCAATAAATTTAGTCTTCCATACTGCACTTTCTTGGAAGTCAACTAATTCCATTTCTAAATTACCAATGCCAAACCAATGAAAAGCTGATAACTGAAGATCTTCAAATTGAATAGTATGGGGGAATTGGATGAATTGTAATGTTGCATCAATTTGTCGGAATTTTGAAAACCTCTCTGAAAGTGATTGTCTGGCATCTCTTATTATTGAAGATATTGCAAGATTTGAGCACGTCAGATTTATTTTCTTTACTGTCTGCAAAATATTTTGAATAATGGAAAATATTTCAATTTTTCTTCCAGATCTTTTGAGAAAATATTTTTTTTTTTCAAAAGCTTTAATATTTTCAAACACTGATGATGCAACACAGCCGCGACCTTGCAACTTTTTATTTAAAGCATTGTAATGCAATGTGAAATCAGCGAAAAAATGTAAGTCATTCGACCAATTCATGTCAGTCAGTTGTGGATATTCATGTTCTTTTTCATTAAAAAAATATCTTATTTCTTCTAATACTTCAACGAAGCGATTCAAAACTTGACCATGACTTAACTATCTGACATTATTATATCATACATGACTAACCCTGAAAATTGATGGTCAACCTCATCTAATAGTTTGGTAAATTGACGTTTGTTAAGATCGTGAGCAACTATAAAAATGACAACTTTGACACAAGAGGAATTACATTTTCAAATGATTTTAAACATTTTTTTGCCCAAAGAGCTTCTTGGTGTAAAATACAATGAAATTCAACTAAAGAGTGTTTCACTTCTTGTTTAAGTAACTGAATAAATCCAACATTTTTTCCACTCATACTCGGAGCTCCATCAGTCGTCATAGATACAATATTTCTGAAATTAATACCCATTTGGATGAATTCCTTCTTCAATTCATTCATAATATCCTGTCCTGTGGTTTTCTCAGGCAGTGTCATCAATTTAACTAGTTCTTCCTTCATTATATTTTCGGAATAAAATCTTGCAATAACTGCTAGACGGGCCTGTGATGTGACATCTGTACTTTCAGCCAAACAAATTGAAAACATTCCAGCATTTGTCAAATCCAATAAAAGTTGATCAGATACATCTTTGTCCATGATAATTATTTTATCTTTGACCGTATTTCTGGCCACAGGCAACTCATTAATACGTTTAATTATTTGATCTTTATTCTGAAAATCTTCAAATAAATAATCTGAGCAGTTTATAAAAGCTTCTTTTAAATAATCACCATCAGAAAGTGGTTTTCTGTGTTGAGCAATGGTAGATGATAATTGAAAACTACCTGCTGTAATATTGTTGTTTGGTTTAAAAATTCTTTTGAAAATAGCAGATTGTTGTTGCTGTTGGTTTAATTGGCGCATAATAATTTCATTCCTTTCCTCATCTGACATTGAGCACAAATTTTTGTGGTTACTTTCAAAATGTCGCTTAATATTATAAAAGCGAGCACCAATGTCCACTTTGAAAATACAACAAAAAGCGTTATTATTTCGATTAATAACACCGTATTTCACAGTCCACTCTTCATGAAATAACCTTCCAGTTCCACTACCTTCAGAACTAGTTTTCCGTTTTTTTGTAGCCATTTTTTTATGGGTGATAATTTCTGCACTAATACTTTGGCACTCCCAAACTTAAGGACTTGAACTGCAAAACTGGGAAGGCGGATGACCGCGCAGCGCGCACCATGAGTCGGTTGTTACTCATACACGCACGTTTTTAAACGTATACTATACGTTTAAAAACGTTTCAATGTGGATCAGCTGTTTATTTCGGTGGGAGAATAAAATAATTTTAAAACTGTAAGGCAGAAAATATTAAAAATTAAAGCCATATTTTATTTAAATAAGAGCTCGTGGGTCACTAAAAATTGCCTCGTGGGTCAATACTTGACCCCCGGGTCAGTGGTTCGCCATCACTGCCCTAGTTCTAGTTATAAGCCAAAATCAGCTACAAAACTTTTACGTAAGATACTTTTCTTTTCTGTACAATTAAATATACCAAAAATGTAAGAATATCTGCCAATATTCATTTGCATTTCCATCGAAATTGGTGGGTGATAGAAACATTCTGTTTCCAAATTCGTAATCAGCCTCCAAAAGTACACTAGAATCACATAAATTCATTTTTATATTTTGTTGTTCAGTGTTATTTTTGTTGTTCAGTGTTATTTACAATTTCTGGAGGTTCTAAACAATAAGAAACTTTAGCCTTAAATGAGATAATGATGAGTTTGTAAGGTTAGTAAAAATGATGAATAACAAGATGAAGTACATTCAAAATAAAACCTTCTAAGTTTAGAACTTATAACTTCTTTTTGAAGGTGCATTGTAAAGGAAGTTTGTGGTATCAAAGCTTCTTGTCATATGATATAACTTTTTTTAATGATACGTAACCTCTTTAGATATAGTAGAAGAGACGGTCCCCTAACCTTCTTTTTCGAGTGATATGATGCAATAGAAGATAATATTTCTAAATCTTTGTTTTCTGTGTATATACAAAACACTAGAGTTCTAAATTTAGAAAGAACTTTACTAAATATTATACTTTTGGAGCTTTAACTTTCTAGATTTTCAGTGTTCAGTTAGTTTCCAGTGGATCTTTACTCACTTGTTTATTTCTTAATTTAGTTCAACACTATAACGTGCACAGGCATTTAATGATTTAATGTATTCACAGGCAATAGCTTAATTAGGTTTATAAGCCAAAGATTCAAGAACAGTGTCTCAAGTAATAATGGGCTCACATGCACAACAATGGATTGTCTAACTCGGGGATCCACTTAAATTCCAGATTCTCAATGCTGAATTTTAAACAAATGCTTCTGGTTTCAATAATGGGGCCATGAGCGTGTCTTTTCTTAAATTCAATATAGAACCTGAAAGGGGTAAATACTGAACTCGGCTTTAACACTAAGCTCAGTGCTTTGTTTCTGACAAGATGCCCCTTTAGTTGATTTGAGAATGTTTGCATTATTATTATACCTATTAACTTGATTGACTTATTTAATACTCCTAACTAGAGGCTGCGAAAGATGAGTGGATAGGGAAAGAAAAGTATATGAAATTAAAATTAAAGACTTAAAAATAAAAAATTAACGAAGCCTTACACTTTCCCCTTCTTAGCGGTCATACAACCGCTTAAGAAATAACAGTAATGAGGAGTACCTATCCAGTCACTGACTAGCCCAGTTTGAACATGGGACCCTCTAAGTTATAATGTTATAATGTTTCAGACCAACAAAGACCCAAGGATCTACTTATGGTTGGTCTACCTAACCGTGTTTGTAATTGTGTATTGCGCATGTCCTCCGTGGTGGTGGAGGGGACCTAAAATTTTACGTGGGTTCCGAACCACAAAAACCTTAATTTTACTTCCTTAAACTATACCCAATCTGTCAACATATGCATGTGATCGATTTTTAACTATGTTTATAGACGTGCTACTAATTACTTCTACCGGCAAACTATTCCAGCTATTTACTATTTTATGTGTAAAAAGGTTTTCAGCAACTGCTCTCTCGAATCTTATACTTGTCAGCTTACACCCGTTATTTCTAGTTCTACTATATTGTGCTATTTCAAAAAGGCTCTCTCTATTTACGTTATCGAACCCATTCATAATTTTAAAAATCTGGATTAGATTACCCATTAGCCTCCAGGTCTCGAGTGTAGTCAATTTTAACTCCTTAAGCCTATCCTCGTATGACTTTGACCTAAGTGACGGAATCATCTTACTTCTTCGTCTTTGAACTCTTTCGATTTTGTCTGTATCCTTGCGCATATGCGGATTCCAAAATTGAATCGCGTACTTCGAATGGGGTCTAACTAATGATTTATAAAGAGGAACAATAACATCGCGCGATTTGCATTCAAAATTCCTAGCTATAAATCCTAGCACTTTGTTCGCCTCATTAATCGCTTCTGTACTTCTTTTCGCTACTTTTAAATCACCAGGGACTATGACATCTAAATCTTTTCCCTGATCTACGATTGCCAACTCCTTCCCTGACATACTATGCGCAAAATTACCGTTACGCGAATCTATATGTAAAATTTTGCACTTATCGACGTTAAATCTCATTTGCCATGCGACCGACCAATCTACGATTTAATTCAGATCTTCCTGGATTTTACCTCTATCTTCGTCACTTATCGCCCTACCACCCAGCTTCCTTTCATCCGAAAACTTTGAAAATGTACTGACTAGACCGACATCTAGATCGTTAATATACTGTATATAAGGAAAAGCAAGGGTCCCAATACAGAACCCCGAGGAACGCCGCTCGCTACATTAGCCCAAGAATACACCGCTCTATCAATAACCACCCTCAGTTTCCTACCTCGCAACCACTCTTCTATCCATTTTATTACTACATCCCTGGTTCCACAAGCCTTAGTTTTTTCAACGAGTCTTTTGTGCGGTACGGTGACAAACGCTTTTTGAAAATCTAAATACACTACATCTACCACCCGATGGCTATTTTAGTGTAAACTTCAATCTAGCTTTGGAAAATTTCTAAAAGATTAGTTAAGCAAGATTTGTTCCGCCTAAAACCGTGCTGTGTATTTCTAATCAAGTTATGCAATTCTAAGTGTTGACTATACGATCCCTAATTATCGATTCCAGCAGCTTACCTACAACAGACGTTAAATTGATATGCCTATAATTTCCCGCCGCACCTTTATCGTCTTTCTTGAAAATAGGTGTTACACTTGTTAACTTGAAATTATCTGGTACACACCACTCTGAAATAGACGCATTAAAAATCTTTGTTAACGACACAACAATGCCTTCTTTTAATTCTTTTAGTTGTATGGAATATATGGAATCCGGCCAAGGTGATTTAAGCATTTTAATTTTACAAATATAGTGCAGTACCTTTCACTCTCCACACTATTATCTAAAGTATTACCATTATCAAAAGGTATTATGTCTATGACCGGAGGAATATTTTCATTGTAAAAAACTGACGTAAAAGATTCATTAGCAGAGTAGCCATTTGCTTGTTCTCGGAAACTAGCTCACCGTCAGAATTTCTCAATGGTCCATACACGTCCTTTACCGGGGTCCTATTATTAACGTATTGAAAAAATCGCTCGGGTTTTTCTTTGCCGTCACACCTAAAAGAAATATACTTGTTTCGTAACCACAAATTGTCTTTATGCACTCTTTATAATATCCCCTACTCGAGAAGTAAACCACAAGGGCTTGTTATTTACCTTGGCACGCTTCATCTTGTACGGTACACATTCCCCATTACAGTTCTAAACACTGTTTCAAACGATTCCCACATTATTTTTGCGTTGGAGGTCCCCATATCGTTTTCCCATTCGACGCGTAACAATTCATTTCCAAATTTACAAAAGTCTGTACGCTTGAAGTCAGGAATTTTATCGAGTTAGCTGGTTTTGAGTGACTTACTGAGAGGACAAACTTTCCCATATTGTGATCGCTTTTGCTTAACGATTCTCTTACTCGAAGATCAGTGATAAGCCTATCATCCGTAGTTATTACTAAATCTAAAATACTCTCCAAGCTCGTAGGTTCCCCACTCTTTTGAATAAGAAAGCTATCCTCTAGAAAATTAACTAAACGATTACCTTCCGCTCTCCCTGCATTGTATCGTAATTCACGTAAGCGCAATTAAAGTCACCCATAAATCAGGTCTGTTCAATACCTATTATTGTCTTTAGTTAACTAGTTTAGTTAGCTACTTTAGTTAACTAGGTTAACACTATGTACGAATACAAAAACAAAAACCTACAATAAACTTTATTCAGACAGAACTTGAAAATACTTAAGATATCATGATTAAAAGGTTTTAATTTATTTACAGATTATACATGTCTTGACTAAATGATTGCTTCTTCATGTCGCTGTTTCTCGAAATACTGGAAATGACAAGAAGCGAGGGAATCTTGATTGCCTGGCTGAAAATTGGATTTGTGCAGTCAATTGGGCAGGTGTCAGCAACCAAAAATGGGGATGGAGGTGACTGGTGAGCTGGATAATTTAAGCTTGATAAAGAGACTAGTCATGAAAATTCCACATGCAGTTGAGTGTAGACCAGCTCGAACAAACATCTGACTGGAACCCACCAGGCTCCTCTCTAGAAGCGGGACACTCCCTAGAACAAAATCTGTTAATCTTTCCCTTTTCATTGAGAATCCAGTGGGTTATTTTTATATTCCACTCGAACAAGAATGTAGAAAACTTTCTTGATGATACATTGTACTGTATTTGATCATCATTGCAACCTTGAGTACTCTCTATGATTTCTACTGTTTCACTAATTATCACTTAATTGTCTCTAATCCTCAAGAAAGCATCATATATGCCTTACGTAACTAAATTTATACACACGAGGAATTCATGAACTAAGATGATGAGAATGGAATTGTGTACAAGATAATGATATATGAGATATGATAAATGATGTTATGATCTGGATAAAGAATTAATTGGTCTAAAACCCGATATTAACTTGATTACTTTTACCATAATGATGTTCAAAGGGAGAGACCACTTCTTAAAAATACCCCTTAAAATTTCCATAATACTCCAAAAACAAAACTAATCTGTTAAGAATCTAAATAAGGAAACAATTGTCTTAAAATCTAGAGTGTCGTTGCTTGCGTTCTGTAGAACAGAATAGAATAACCTTTATTAATAATAATAAAATAAATATATTTTTTCAATTTACAATGACATGAATAATTTTGAAGCTCGACTATTTATTTTATTTAATTTGGCCCTTAAGCTTTAGGCTTTACTGGGCTCTTATTAAAAATAAGCAGCTAGTTGTTATTAATTAATAATAATAAATAAATGGATAAGTACATATGTAAGTATTATTAATAGTTAAAATATGTATTACAATACTAAACAATATTAATGGACAATATAAAACAATATTAGTGGACATTAATCCTAGATTTTTGTTAGTATGCCATTAGTAATCGGGATTTCAACTTGGTTTTAAACAAATTTACATTCACAATATTTTTTATATCGGCATGCAAGTCATTCCATAGTTTCAATCCAATGAAAATGGGTAGTTTTGAGATGAAGACAATCTAAAATGAGGTATAACAAGCTTTGCTCTCTTTCTGGTCTGATATAAGTGGATTTCTTGATGAGTTACAAAATATCTATTTACCCATTGTAAATTAATGATTTTGTTCTTACACTTGTAAATAAAAATAAAATGTGCCAGTTTGGTTATATCGTTGAGCTTTAGTAGGTTTAGCTCTTTAAATAATGCACTAGAGTGATCAAGGAAATCAGCATCAGATAATAACCTTATTGCTCGTTTTTGGATGACAAATATAGCATTTAATGCGTTGTTAGCGGATTTTCCCTAAACAAGGGTGCAGTATGTTATACAAGGAAGAAGAAGAGTATGATACAGAGTCAATAAAACTTGTTTAGGGACTACATTTCTAAGTTTAAACATTATAGGAACGCTCCTTGAAATCTTTTTCGCGATATAATTTACATGATCACTCCATTGCAAATTCTTATCTAGCTAATCACCAAGAAATTTTGGTAGAGTACATTCCTTTATGGCGATTTCATTAACATTAAGTTCATCAAGCTATACATTTCTTTTATTAGTAAAAATCATGAAATTTGTTTTACTGGTATTTAGGAAGAGTTTATTGGTGCTCAACCATTTCATTACACTGATGAATTCTGAATGAAATATATTCTTAGCTGTATTAACATCTTTGGAAGAAAAAGAGACAGTTGTATCATCTGCAAATATTATGAAGTTCAGTATATTAGATGAACGTGGAAGGTCATTATTGTCAAGAAGATACTCTTCTTGGCTAGGATTACTCCTTATAAAATTACAATTCTACACCCACATTGACCCTTTCTAAACGATCAGAATGTGTTCGTACGTTCGTTTCCTAAAAAGCGATGTTATTTGTATGACAAGTCGTCTCTAACCTAATTTCTGTTTGAGATACATTAACTTCTGGTAAATACAGCCCGACTTGTCTCATAATTTTTTTTTATTATGTTTAGAATTTGATGTTTTAATATTTGTATTGCGATTCTTTTTTGTTTGCTCTAATTATGTGATGTAAATGTCTTCATTTTTAGTATATATCTTGTGTTCATAATTCTTATTATTCTTAAAAAGGTTTTTTCTGAATGCTGGTACTCTCCGATACCACATCGGCAAAGAAAGACTTTTTGTAAATAATTCTCTAAGAGAGATACACTTGGAGGCTGTCGGATACATCTCGCTTTCCACCAGATTCCTAACTTGAGCAATAAGCTTTCCTGCCCATATTTATATATCATTTTTCTTTTCTTTGTCATTTATGTTTAGTCAATTTCATTTAGTCACTTTAACCTTTCCTTTAAGTTAATTTCCGTATAGTTTAATTATACATCCGTTTGTTATACCCATTTAGTTAGTAACTTAGTTTTCATTATAAATATAACTTAAATTTTTTTTTGTATTTTCTTCATCCTAACCCATAAGTGTAACTTTTAAATTCCAATCTTAAATTTATTAAGAACCTGGTCTTTGTGACATATATGGCGCTGCAGACAGGATTGGAATAGTTTCACTTGGTCGTTAGTTTGTCGATTGTTTAAGCTTAAAAGTTAGGTTTTGTTTATACTTCTCGATTTTTCAGGAAGGTTGTACTGCCTTCCTGTCTGTGGACTACTTGCAGTCCGTTATTTTGTGCACAAGTCAGGTCAGTGCTGTACCTTATCACATTCCGGGTTCAAAGGTTCTTTCAGTGCCTTAGGAGTTTGACTGTGGTTATCGAAGCGGAGCGAAGTCACAGGAAGCGAGTCATCAGTTTTCCCCTTCTAAGAAACTGGCTTTATAACCAGCTAAGCCCTTTTTGGTCCTCTTTTTCTTTCGGGGAAAATTCAATTAGGGAGTGGTTATAATTTTTTTTTTTTTTTTTTTTTTTTTTTTTCCCGGGAGCGTAATTTAATAAGTGAGATTAAACTTAGAATTTAGTCTGAGTAAAATTATTTTGTAAATTTATATTGTATTGTAAGATTCCTTCTATTTACAAATATGGCAACACCATCTTTAGTTGTACTCATGGAAATCGCTAAAACCATAGTTTTAGAAGTTAGTGAAGTAAGAACTTTTATAAAAGAGCGACAAAATAAAGCTCGGGACGAGAGGGAGAAAGAAAAGAGAGCACGAACTTAGTTTTAGAAATGCGCAATCATTCATCTAGTCAACGGTCTTCAGCCAATATAAATTCATGCACAAGTGAAACTACTCCCCCCCCCCTCCCCCCCCCCCCCGAAGACAAGATTTAGGAATTTATTTAACCAGATTTGAACGAGTAGCTGAACTTAAAGGTTGGGGTTTAGAATCCGAGGGTGCAGTTAGGTTAGCTCCTCTTTTAAGAGGGAAAGCGTTAGAAATTTACACTATGCTACCCAATGAGATAACCGCGAACTATTTTGAACTTTAGTTAATGAATTCATATCATATGACGCCAGAATATTACAGGAAACAATTTAGAAGTACTAGGCTAGATCCAAACCAGACTTACCAACAATTTGGTTATCACCTCAAACATTGCCTAATATTTTGGTTGGATGGATGCAAAGTAGGAAGATCTTTTGAGTCTCTTCTGGATGTTTTTGTCATAGATCAGTTCCTCTCTACGTGCACTCCCGAAATGAGAGCTTTTGTTAAGGAAAATGGCATTAATAATTTAAAACGCACGATGGAAACTGCCGACAAATACGTTAGCTCCCACAACTTATATCTAAAAACTAATCTTAAAACCATACGTAAGTTTTTTACTCAACCCACTAAGAATTCAAATGCAGAAGCTTCAACTGAAAATAAACCCCGAGTAAAGTGCTATAATTGTGGTGTTGAGGGTCGTACTAAATAAGTGTCCACAAAATCCTGCACTCTTTAAGAAAGATGCAGATTCAGAAAAAAGCAAAAAGGTCAACTTTACTTTTGACCTTAAAGTACCTAACGTAGGTTTAAAATTTGAGGAAAGATCAGTTAATGGGTGCAAAGTATCTACTTTGGTTAGAGATACAGGGTGTACTTGTCTTATAGTTTCGGATAGAGTATTATCACTTGTTCCAGATACTCATGATAAATAGACTACTGTTTTACGACTACTTGGGTAGGGCTGATAGATTTCCGATAGTAAAATGTCACCTGTCGTGTACAATTAGGGTGGATCGATTTTACATTTTTTTCGATTTCCATATTCTAATAGAGACAAAAACTTGCGCATGCATGAGAAAATAGCCTCTGCAAAATTTTAACTTAATAGGTAATCATCTTCTGCCCCCGGCAGAGCGATGAAAATCATATTTTAGTAGTCAAAAAAGTATTTTTCTTATAATTTTTAAAATATTTCAATTATTCCTAATAACTATAAAGTCGATGAAAAAGACCTCATATGTTCGTTTTTCCAAGCGCGTTATCCTACGTTAATATCTTTTGCCCCCGGCAACAACGTCAAATGTTGAAAAAAATAGGTCATTTATTTACATATTTTCAGATCGGCTCTTTGTCTTAAATAATGCATTTATATATTTCCCATAGCATTTATATCGTTGCTTAGGCATGAAATAACACACACGCAAAATTTTATGACTCTAGGCTAGGGTTTAAAGGTCATCTTTGGTGAGTGCTGCCAGCAGCAGCTGCTACTGACGCGCCAGTACGCACTGCGCAGTTCCCTCAGTTGCCTTTTGACAGCGTCGAAGGCAGGTGTGTATTTTGCAGCTGGCTCCTCGAGTCCTCAGTGTGTGTGTGTGTGGCTCCTCACTCAGAGTCCTCAGTGTGCTCAATCTCTCTGCTCATATCCTTGTTTGTTTTTCTCATAACTCTGTTTTTTTCGATTTTATTGCGTAACAGAACAATACATTATTCTTTAATCTTTACAGGATGGCTACCGCTACAACTAGAAGATCGGTTACGTGTCGAATATTTGGTGCTGGGAAAGATTTGAATTTGCGATGTTTTCCCACATGTGAAGATGTGATGCAATACGACCATCATGTGAGAACTGAGTTGAGATCATCAAAGAAGGAGCCTCCATTCAAAGACATCGCCGCTGTGGTCACGGAGAGACTGGAATACTTGTGGAAATTAGCTTCCATTCCAACAGTTTCGACAGCACGGATAAATCAAATGTTGAAAAGTTATCGTGATAAAATGGCTAACATCATCAAATCACTGAACGCGAAAAAGAAGAACGAATCGTTACAGAAAAATCTTGAGGCATTCAAGAAATCAACTAAGACCACCTTATTTGACATATCGGCTTGTAAAAGCCCTGATTTGACAAAATGCAGCTGCCCTCGTGAACCAAAAATGGCAATAGGAATTTTGGATGTTGAAACAACAAATAAAAACGAGATGACTCTTGCAAGAAGATTGGCGATATTGAAACAAGAAGGAATAGCAGAACATCAAGAGCCGTCGACTAGTAAACGACAAGAAACTTCTCAAGAACAACCTTCTTCGTCAGCCTCTAGTGAAACCGAGGATACATCTATAGAATCATCGTCATCGTATGAACTAACACCGAGAGATAAACATGACATGAAGGAAAAAACACGAATGAAACTCCAGGTACTTGCTGAAGCTTGTGATCGAACGGGCGTCTCAGACAGAGCTGCTTCATTTATTGCTTCTTCGTTGTTAGAGGATGTTGGCTGGATACGAGAAGATGTCAGTTCAGTGATTGATCGAAATAAGATAAGAAGAGCCAGAAAAAGAGTTCGTTCTGAGCATCAGCAAGATGACAAGATCACGCTACCATTGCAGGGCATTTTCTTTGACGGACGTAAAGATAAAACAATGACACAAGAAGAAATAGACAATGTGAAGCATAGAAGGACTGTGGTAGAAGAGCATATAGTTTTAGTTCAAGAACCAGAATCCCAGTACATGGGGCATTTCACTCCTGCATCAGGTTCTGCCACTCCAATAACATCAGGTATCATCAACTTTCTAGAGACTAACAATATTAGCACGGACGACATTGTGGCTATCGGCTGTGATGGTACCGCAGTGAACACGGGTCGAAAGGGTGGAGCCATTCGTATGACTGAAATGAAACTACAAAGGCCAGTTCAGTGGATCATATGCCTATTACACGGTAATGAATTATCACTGCGACACCTCATTCAAGACTTGGACGGCAAAACAACTGGGCCAATCGGCTTTACTGGACCAGTTGGAAAACAACTAAACGACTGCGAAAAATTTCCAATTACAGAATTCGATGCCATTCCATCTCCCGACATTGACATAGATGATGCCGAGTTGAGCACTGACCAAAAATATTTGTTAGGCATCTACAGAGCAGTGTCGAGCGGTAGCTGCTCTTCAGCTCTCGCGGCTCGAAATCCAGGTAAGATGGCGCATTCCAGGTGGCTGACAACAGCAAATAGATTTCTGCGCCTCTATGTTTCAACCAGTGAACCCTCCAGCACCTTCAACGAAATTGTGCGATTCATTATAACAGTTTACGCACCAATTTGGTTTAAGATAAAGAAAAACTCCAGTTTCACTGAGGGCGCAAAATTTTTTTTCGAAATGATGCGTCTCTCTCAGACCATGCCTCAAAGATCTAAGACAATCGCCAACAAAGTCCTCCGTAGAAATTCTTTCTTTGCTCACCCAGAAAATATTTTGATCTCCATGCTACATGCCGATGAGCAACACATAAGAGAATTGGGATGGAGAAGAATATTAAAAGCACGATCAAAACAATCACCAGCGGGGGAAATTCGAGCCTTCGCCATGCCTGAGCTGCTCTACGATAGTCAAAACTATTACGAAATGATCAACTGGCAAACGGCTGAGGTGACCGAACCCCCCGTTACAAAAACAATACCTGATACCCGAATACAAGAGTTTGTTGAGACGGGAGACCAGCCTGATGGACTGATCCCACTATTCCCTTGTCATACTCAAGCGGTCGAGAGACTCATCAAATTAGTAACCGAAGCCTCTGCCAGTGTAAGTGGAATAGAAGAGAGGGACGGATTCATCCGCTCCCGTCTTCACTCCCGAACAAAAATTCCACGATTTGATTCTAAGAAAGATTACCGTATGTAAATCGACATGCAGCCAAAGGAAGGGTGGTTGGGGCTGGATAGGGTGGAACTCTACGTACAGCCACCTCCTCGTGGTGAGTTCTGGGTTGCTAATCTTATAAAATTAGCAAGCGAGGAGCTGTACTTAGTACTTATCGTACTTATAACATCGCATTAACGTAATTATAATCCACATTTAGACTTCTCGGGGACAGAAGATATTACTCTAGAGTCATAAAATTTTGCGTGCGTTTTATTTCATGCCTAAGCAACGATATAAATGCTATGGGAAATATATAAATACATTATTTAAGACAGAGCCGATCTGAAAATATGTATATAAATTACCTATTTTTTCAACATTTGACGTTGTTGCCGGGGGCAAAAGATATTAACGTAGGACAACGCGCTTGGAAAAACGATCATATGAGGTCTTTTTAATCGACTTTATAGTTATTAGAAATAATTTTGATGCATATTGAAATATTTTAAAAATTATAAGAAAAATACGTTTTTGACAACTAAAATATGATTTTCATCGCTCTGCCGGGGGCAGAAGATGATTACCTATTAAGCTAAGATTTTGCAGAGGCTATTTTCTCATGCATGCGCAAGTTTTTGTCTATTAGAATATGGAAATCGAAAAAAATGTAAAATCGATCCACCCTAGTGTACATACTTTGAAGGGTGGATTTATGCCGTTAGAGCCCCAATTAAGTTTTATTCTGTCCTAATAGGAGAATCCATCCCTTCTGTTGATGAGGATGACATTGCTCAAGTGGTTCAAACTAGAAGTAAAATTAAATCCCCACTAAATCCCCCTCTGTTTAAAACTACTTTTAACAATGAAGTTTCATTTGAGAAATTTAAGGAGGCCGTACAAAATTGTCCCACTTTAGTTAACGTCAAAAAGAGCGTGGATGACGGGAAAATTGGTCCCGTAGTATTCTTATAAATATGTAAGAGATGGTGATTTAATCTATGGAGTGCATTAAAAGTCCTAATTCCGAACTTGTAGAGAAAAGAGCTTTAGTTATACCTCTCCAACACCGTAACCTTTTCTTAAAAATAGCACATGACTCGCCATTTGCTGGCCACTTTAGTCATACTAAAACTCGGACGAAAGTTTTAGATCAGTTCTATTGGCCTGGAGCACCTGGAGATATATTAAGATACTGCCGCTCGTGTGATGTTTGCCAGAAAACATCTGCAAAGTGGCGTGTAAAACTTGTACCCTTACAAAAAGTTCCAATGGACCTCATAGGTCCTATACACCCTCCTTCATCAGAAGGGCATATGTATATCGTTACTGTAATAGATTTAGCTACCAGATTCCTGGAAGCAGTACTTTTGAGAAATATAGATTCGGGGGAAAATATAGATTCGGAGAAATATAGATGAGGTGCTTTTACTCCTTCCTACTGCTACCAACAACTTAGTAATGCAATGGAAAGGACCCTATCCTGTTTTTAGAAAGGCGCAATAACGCGCATTTATGTAATTAGTATCAATGGGAAAGAAGAACTCTACAATGCTAATATGCTTAAAAAGTACCATAGGCGTGCTATGGTTAATAACCTTATGTTTACAGATGAACTGGAGATTTCAGTGTCTGGAATTTGTGACGAACCACTTTTCCTAGTACAAGCTTCCGTCATCAATGACGAACCCCCAACCTGAGGAAGACGACTTTCATCTGACCGCCTTCTCGACTGATGTACCCTTCCAACTTGGAAGATTTGTCCGTGAGCTCTCAATTGAAGAAAGAACAAGTTGACGAATTATTTAACCTCCTGACAGATTTCAGAGAAGTCTTGTCTAACATTCCGGGATGCACTAATCTGTTAGAACACAAAATAAGTCTTACTTCTGCAGACCCTCTACGGAAAAAACCTTATCCCGTGCTGGTTCACCTGAAGGAGGAATTCAAGAATGAAGTATCCAAGCTTTTGCAACTTGGAATAATAGAGCCCTCATCAGAATATTGTTCTCCAGTCGTACTTTTACGGAAACCTGATAATAGCATCCGGGTATGTATAGATTTTCGTAGGCTAAACTCTATTACCATCTTTGACTCAGAACCAATGCCCACCATCGAAGAAAATCTAGAGAAGTTTGCAGGAATGGAATTCTCTGAAATAGATTTATGTAAAGTCTATTATCAGGTCCCCTTAGAAACATCCTCGCGTAAGTACACAGCCTTTGCAACCGAGCTAGGTTTAATGCAATTTACCAGACTACCCTTTGGGCTCGTAACAGCTTGTAGTACCTGTATCCGCTTAATGAGACTGGTTTTGAAACCCTTAAAGCATGTTTCATTTTATTTCGATAACATATATGTCCATACAAAAACTTGGCCGGAACACTTGCTTGCTCTTCGCCTACTTTTTGAACGGCTCAACGAATGAGGCCTTACAGCTGGACCGACGAAATGTCACTTTGGATTCTCATCCATTCAGTATCTGGGATTTCTAGTTGGAAAAGACTGAGGCTATCCTTAATATGAGTAGACCTGAAAATAAAAAAGAATTAAGATCCTTTATGGGTACTATGTCTTTCTATAGGAAGTTCATCGAAAGCTTTGCCAATATTTCAGCTCCCCTAACTGACCTTCTTAGGAAGAAAATGAGTGAAAAGCTGAACTGGAAGGATGAACACCGAGAGGCTTTCAACAAATTGAAGGATTGTCTCACGAAGGCTTCAATCCTCAAGATACCTGATACAACAAAGATATTCGGATTACGTACGGATTCCTCAAATAAGGGAGTTGGCTGTCCTGCTGCAATATGACATCGAAGGTAATGCAATGCCTGTAGCTTTTGCAAGTAGAAAATTGTTACCCAGGGAAGAAAGGTACTCTACTATAGAGAAGGAATGCCTTGCTATAGTGTGGGGAATTCAGAAATTCAAAGTCTATCTGGTAGGAAAAGAATCTCTTAGAAACTGACAACAAACCCCTGTCATATTTACGAAATGTGAAGTCCCCTAATGGCAGATTAATGAGATGGTCACTCATGCTGCAAACCTATCAATTTAGAATAATGCATGTAGAAGGATAGTTAAATCATTTTGCAACATCTTGAGTAGATGTCCATCTTGAGTTCTAAAAATGTAATTAGTTACATTTTCTTTTAGCGGGAGATGTCAAGAAGATACTCTTCTTGGCTAGGATTACTCCTTATAAAATTAAAATTCTACACCCACATTGACCCTTTCTAAACTATCAGAATGTGTTCGTACGTTCGTTTCCTAAAAAGCGATGACATTTGTATGACATGTCGTCTCTAATATTTCTTCTGTTAGATACATTACCTCTGGTAAGCACAGCCTAACTTGCCTTGTAACATTTATTTTTTATTATATTTAGAATTTGATGTTTTAATATTTGTATTATTGCGATTCTTTTTTGTTTGCTTTAATTATGTAATGTAAATGTCTTGTGCTCATAATTCTTATTCTTAAAAAGGTTCTTTCTGAATGCTGGTACTCTCCGATACCACATCGGCAAAGAAAAAGACCTTTTTAAATAATTCACTAAGAGATACACTTGGAGGCTGTCGGATACATCTCGGCATCGACCAAATTCCTAACTTGAGCAATATTTATGTATCATTTATCTTTTCTTTGTCATTTATGTTTAGTCAATTTCATTTAGTCACTTTAACCTTCCCTTTAAATTAATTTCGGTATAGTTTAATTATATATCCGTTTGTCATACCCATTTAATTAGTAACTTAGTTTTCATTATAAATATAACTTAAATGTTTTTGTATATTTTCCTCATCCTAACCACTAAGTGTAACTTTCAAATTCTAATCCTAAATTTAAGAACCTGGTCTCTTTGTGACATTTATATACAGGGTGTCCGAGAATTATCTGTACAATTTTTGGCCGTTATTAAAAGTCAACCATGAAGTGTAGAAATTTCAGTGTTGTCCCATTTTACAGAGAATCTCATTTAGTTTTTTCTGATACCACGTTTTGACAAGTTTTTTAGAAATTCCAGTGTGTCCGAACATTATCTGTACAATTTCATCTTTTAATAAAATTCTTGATAACACGTAAAATTCTTAAACAAGATTATTTAGAATCTGTATTTTCAAAAGTTTCTTTTATTAAAGTAACGTTGTTACAAACCTTCGATATGTGCACCATTAGTGATTCGCAAAACATCCAATCGATACTCCAAATGTTACCATGTACGCTGCAGCATATCCACATCAATTCGCTCAATAGCAGCTGTGATCCTTGCTTTTAAATCATCAATGTCTGTCACCCGCGTACATTTCTAAAACACTTGTCAAAACGTGGTATCAGAAAAAACATAATGAGATTCTCTGTAAAATGGGACAACACTGGAATTTCTACACTTCATGGTTGACTTTTAATAACAGCCAAAAATTGTACAGATAATTCTCGGACACCCGGTATAATAAAAATAAGTGGACCCAGAACTAAGCCTTGTGGCACACCATGTTTGACAAGCGCTTTAGTTGAGCAAACCTTATTTACTGATGCAAAATATCTACTGAACAAATAACTTTTAAACTAATCACCGATTGCTCCTCTAAAGCCGTAACAATATAACTTAAGTAGAATATTATGGTCTATTACATCAAACGCCTTACTCAAATTCATAAATATTGATATCATTCTTTGTTCTCCTTAGCTATATTTACATATTCCATAAGATTTAAAATAGCCATTTCCGTTGTTTTATTACGGAAGCCATATTGATTTGGAGATAAATTGTAGGATTCTAAATATCACTGCTTTATACTTTTTACAATTTTTTTTCAAAAACTTTGCTGGACAAAGATAATGAACACAACGGCCTGTAATTTGTTGCTAGTGTAGGATCACCCCCGCACCCTTTAAAAAGGTTACAGATACCTTATCTTTAATAAGTTTCAATATAGGTACAGGAATGTTATGAATGTTATTTTTTGTATTTTTTAATTTACCAATAATAATCCGGACCTCAGTAGAGGTAGCAGGAACAAAAGAAAATGAATTTAGTGGGCTGGGTGGCATATATTCTAGAGGTGAGTGATGATTATTTATTAATTGTGAGCGAAGCTTATCCGCTATTGAAGTAAAATGTGCATTTAAAGAGTCTGCAATAGCAGTATCATCAGTATTTTTTTATCAATTTAATTTCTCTATTGAATTTTTCTTAATTTGTTTCCCGAGAAGATTGTTTATGGTTGTCCAAGTGTTTTTCATGTCTCCTTTGTTTGGAAAATTGATTATAATAGTTATATTTTGCAATTTTGATTATTTTAGCTAATTTGTTTCTGTATTGAGTATATTGTATTTTAGGAATTTTGCTCTGTAATTGCAATTTGAATAATTTCTCACTTCTTTATTGAAATGATAATTCCTGGAGTGATCCATGGATTTGCGACACTTTTGGGCGAAACTGTTTTTCTCCTTAAAGGAAAGCAAATATTAAAAATATGGAATAAGGTGTCATAGAAGAACTGAAACATATGATCTGGGTCATTTAAAGGTTCGTCACAGTCAAGTCGAGTATTTTCTACAGCCCCAATAAATTTTCTTTTAACCTCAATATTCTGTAATCATAGTTTCGTCCGCAACTGAACAATGTTACTGAATATAGCGTAAGTAGGAAAATGATCACTGATGTTTGTGGTTATAATTCCAGAATTTACGAGGGCATTGCTATTTACAAATATATTATCAATCGTAGATTGTTATTCGATTGCCATAGCTGCAGACTCGAGTGGGTTTGGTAATAGAATGACTAAGATAGAAAGAATTCATTAAGTTTAAAAATTTGAGAGATTGCTTCAGATTGCAAATTGATGTTGAAGTCACCCGCAACTATGGCATTCGATTTATGAAAGTTCGATTTATGAAAGTTGCATAACATGTTATCTAAGTGAATTAAAAAGCTATTGATGTTAGTAGTAGGTGGCCTATATATTGCATGGACAGAATATACATTACTTTTGTCTTTTATATTAACAATCAGGTTTTCATTGTCACTATTACATAGAGAAAATACCTCGTTCGAGTCGTAAGTTTGATGCACATTGACAGATACCCCTACCAATCTGACCATCTCTTATAGTATGATAAGCAACGTAATTATCTAAATTATATAGGTTTTTAATACTACTGTTTAACCAGCTTTCCGTGAGAATTATAACACTAAATTTGACCGTAGAAGTTTTCAAAAGGGCCAATAAGTAGTTATAGTTCCTAGGTAAGCTTCGAATGTTTAGATTTAGCACAAAGATTTTTATAAATATCTTTTTGCAATACAAATGTATTAAACTCGTCTATCGATGAGACCATGCAATTGCCTAGACCATATTCCTGTTCTAGATTCTCTAAACCGGATACAGAATTTTTTTGGGTAATGAATTGAAATGATTAATATCGGCACATATACTATGAAAGTCTTCATCGATGAAAGCCATTTAACAATAGTTCTTGGGGTTGCACATGCGAAAGGTTCATAACGCCTCCTTTTGAACGAGTTCTAGGAGAATTTAGGCTTGGCGCAGCTAAAGCTTCCTGAATAACCTTACTTGAAATCTTACCCCTTATCTCTAAAAACCTTTCCCTAGACCGTCTTCTCTGGTTTCAGCAGTTGTATTTTTATAAAGAGATAAACTTGAACGTGCAGGACTGGAATCAAAACCAGAAAAAACACTTGAAAGGCTTACTGATTGTGTTCCTAAGATATCAAAAACTTCTTCGCGATCTTGCTGCAAATGATCAATAGTGATGTTTAACACAGCAGCTACTGGGGAAGTTCTTGTCTTCAAATGGCTGCTTCATTTAGATTTGCGGAGTCAGTGGGTAATGGTTTTGGATCAGGTACTGGAGGCTGAGTCATATGAAATAGACGCAGGCAACTGGTTAAGATAAATTTTCTGGACTTCATCATGATTATCATCCAGATCATGAACAGCAGAATCAACTTGGGGAGTTGAAGAATTTCATCCTGGAGTTACCTCACTGAGTTCTAGTGGACAATTTTCGCACTCCAGTGACTGCCACAAAAATTTCCAAACTCTTAACATCAACTGAAGAGTCCAGCAAATTTTTAAAAGTGACATTACTAAGAGGTTTAACTGGACCAGTAGAAGACCTTTGCTTTAAAGTTAATCTAATTGGAGAATAAATTTGCTTTTCTTAGTCTTCCATATCTGAATCAATGTTACTGGAGCTGCACAAATTCTGAAGACTCGGCAATTTACTGGATGATGACACTGATACATTATCATTCGTTATCTTCCGAGGACTCATCAGATTCGCTAGAAGAATCAAACAAAACTGACCAATTTATAACTGGGGAACAGACTAGATTAATCACTGCAGGTTCCTGAACCAGTGAATTAATTCTGGATTTACGAGCCTTGAATAGCTAGGATGTGATTTTATATACTCGGGTGGCTTTTTCCATTCCTTAATTTGTTTGTGATGAACTCGAATTTCCTGAATCTTAGTTTGTCCAAGAAGTGAAAGAACATAAGTAGCTCCATTTGGTCCTACCCCTAATAGCTTGTAAGGACCTTCAACAAGAATTAATTGGTCTAAACCCCGATATTAACTTCATTACTTTTACCTTAATGATCAAAGGGAAACATCACTTCTCAAAAATATCCCTTAAAATTTCTGTAATACTCCAAAAACAAAACTCCAAAATTTGTGTGATACTAGATGTCCTTTAAAGATGGCTTTCTTGACTGCTAGTCCTTTCTGAAAAGAAAAGTTTGGATGTCCTGGAAACTCTTCTTGGATGTGAACCGAAATAATGAATAAAACTGGCTCAGGATGACTTTCACCTACAAGAAAGTTGGCTGGAGACATCCCAAGTTCAGAATGAATATTCGAATTGCAGTCCATCACCGCCCTCGTTAAAGACGAGTTCCAAGAATCAGGACTCGTCACATTCCTAAGAAACTCATTGAAGGCCCTATTAACCCGTTCTACTGCCCCGTTACTTAGAGATTTATACGGGGTAGTCAGTACATAATGGATACCATGTTACTGCAAAGCTATCTCAAACTCCTGACTTTTCGAAAATCTGTAAGCAAATGATGTCTTTCTAGGTAAAACAAGCCTGAAAAGCGATAGATCCTGTTCTAGAAGCCTTATTCTTAATAGGGATGGCAATTACCTACTTTGAATAGTGAGCTACACCCACCAGACATCCCATGTAACCTAGAGAAGTACATGGAAACTGGACTAGATCTGCTGCTACTAACTCAAATGGTGATTGGGTTAGTCCTGAACATAGGAGGTGCCACTACTTGAACTGTAACTTTGGTCAATTGACACTGTGACCATGAGGCCATAATCATTAACTACCTTATACAGGGTGTTTCATAACATATGGGACGCATTTTCAGGATGGATTCAGGACCTCAAAACAATGAAAAAAGTTTATATAAACATATGCCCGAAATTGCTTGGTTTCCGAGTTACAAACCGTTGTGTGTTCCAGCAAGTATCCGTCTTACCTTTAAAGGAAGTGCTCAAAATGACCGTCTTGCGGTTGAATATACGCTTGAACACGCCTCGTCATAGACTGCCTGACGCGTTCAAACATTCCACGTATTGCTCGGATTTTCTGGCATCCTTGTTTTACACGTTGGCGAAGCATTTCAACGTTGTCAATGGGTGTCATGTAAACGATGGATTTCAGATTACCACATGTAAAAATCGAGTGGATTCAGGTCCGGGAGCGAGCAGGCCACGCAATGGGTCCTCCATGGCCTATCCATTTAACAGGGAAATGGTCATCCAAATAGAGTCTGGGTACTCGACTAAAATGAGGCGGAGCGCCGTCATGCATAAACCACATACGACGTCGAACACAAAGAGGAATTTCATCTAGTAAATCGCTTAAATCATTCCTTAAAAAATGGAATAGGATTTTCCTGTTAATCTTCCATGCAAAACAAAAGGACTGATTAAATTGTCTGCAATAAGTCCTTCCCATACATTGACACTAAATTGTTGTTGGTGCCTTGACTGGATGTGATGGCATGCGGATTCTCTTCGGCCCAGTGATGAGTGTTGTGAAAATTGATCACGCCATTTCTTGTGAAGGCAGCCTCATCAGAAAACAACACAGAGCATAGAAAAAGAGGATCGCGAGCACACTGTTGCAGGAACGAAGTACAAAGAGCCGCTCCTCCAGCTCAATAGTTCTGGCGCTGATTGGTTTTCCACCATCTGAAACTCGCTTGTTGAATGATCCTTAGAGTTGTTCTTATTTGGGATTAAATTTAAATTCTTGCGATTTTTATGAATGCACCCTCGGATATTGTGCGAATAGCTATAAAAACTAATCCTGTAAAGTTTGAGAGCGATCCCATAAATTTTACTACATCCCCAGGGTACTTTTGTATTCTTCCCCGGGTGAATCATAGGACAGTGTTGGACGTTTTCTGAAAATTGTTGCGGAATGCCAGTACATGTCAGTACTTTGTAGTTGAATTGTATACTAGGTCCCCCTCTACTAGAGTATTAGCCCCCTCAATGGTGGGAGTCCCATGGGCGCCCATCTCCCACTCATTGTTGCCTAGTTTGCAGAAGTCACAGTTGGCGGTGCGCCTCGACGACCTGGAGGAAGAACTGACGTTGGTCCTCGTCCTTTGTCAGTGCTAGGTTGTAGTCCTGCATCATAACGACGCCGCGCTCCGCGAATTCGTTAGTGACGCGGAGACTCGCCACCCTCCGCGCGGCGGCGGCATACCTTTGGTCACTGGGCCACTCCGCTGGGTCGGAGGACAGGAAGGCGCCGTCGATGCCTAGCACGTGGAACAAGAGCCTCGATGATTGGGTGATGAAATCCGCGAGGGTCTTGCCGTTCACCACAGCCGGCTTCGGCTCAACGACGACGCGCTTCGGGGGGTTGTCCGAGCCCTCCTGTTCCTCGAGCGCCTTCACCATCATTCTCTCCGTCTCCACAGATGTGTTGTCGTCGAAGAAGGCGAGCGACACGAGTGGCTCGCTCAGATATCACAGGTTCCGGCGTGCGAAGCCGTCGGCCAGAACCTTGACGAGCGCCTTGTCCTTGTAGCCGAGGAGGTCCTGGAGGAGGGCAAGGTCGTTCACCAGGGTTCGGTGAAGCGAACCAGGCCGGGACGTAGAGGGCAATGGCGAAGTTGATGAATCGCCTGAGACCGGTCCGCTTCCGCGCGGTGAGGACCAGTTGTTCGCGGAACAGGAACATCTTGAGGCAATAAATGGGCTTCGCCATCCAGCGCGCGCGGTGGAGGACGCATGGGCACATGAACCGGATGCCACGCATGGGCACGCCGCCCAGGACGATAATGGACAGCTCCAAGAGCTCGCGGTAGTCATCGCGCGGCTGGTGTTGGGAGAGGTGGAAATGGTAGCGGGCGATGAGGTCGTCGCGCGCGTCCATGAGGGCCGCCCTGGCCTCCTCGTCATTGATGACCAGGTGGCGCTCGGTGTTGATGGATTCCCACCGTTTCTTAAATAGCTTGAAGAGCTGGACGTTGGGACCGGAGAAGGCGCAGAAACACTCGCCGAACGCCATGGCGGCGACGAGTTCGAGCATGTAGTAGCGGCAGGCAAGGTTGAGCAGATCCTTGCCCAGCTTCTGTTCGATGAGCACACAGGCGCGCGCGCCGGTGTTGGACGCCGTTGTATCGAAGCTCAAGCCGGCGACGCGGTTTGCGATGCCCCAGTCCTCCAGCGTCTCGACGACAGCATCCGCCATTGTTTGACCAATGCCGGTGGCGAGCTTTGGGACAGCGAGGATATTGGCGACTCCTTCGCCGGAGACAAGGACGGGCAGCCGTTCGACGTTGTCCGCGCCTCCTGTCACGTCGGCCACAAGCTTTCCGTCCCAGTGTACGATGAACGGGGTGTCGGGCGCAAATGCTTGCTTGATGACGGCGGCGGCTTCCTTGCCGTGCTTGATGCGCGAGTGGTAGAACGACGACCGTTTGAAGGTGAGTTCCGCAACATTGTGCCCAAGACTCTCGGTAATCGCCGCCACGACGTGGACCACCTTGTTGTCTGTGATGTGCGCACGGTGGAGCGCGGCGGCTACCTTCGGTGTGATGACCTGCTGTCGCTCGCGGCGTTTCGGCGGCGGCGGGCTAGCGGCGCAGGATGTCGACGGCTGGGCGTGGGCATCGTTACTTTGTCGAGGACGCTGTGGGCTGTCCTCGCTGGAGCTGGAGTCCAGTTTGAGTTTCGTCACTTCCACCTCAGCGCGCTTCCGTTTTGCCTCCTTCTCCTGGCGCGCGCGACCCTCTGCGATGCGATGCGCCTGTCACGCCTCAGGCTTGGCGAGGAGGCGGTCTTCGCCGAGCATCGCCCCGCGCCGACCGTATTCGCGTTGAGCCAGGAGAAACGCCTTGTCCTCCTGAGTGACAAGCATTTTCAGCGCGTTCCCGTGGGATGAGCGAGTACTTCTAGCCATAACCTGCAAAATGAGAGAAAATAATGCATTAAACGTTTAGCACCAAAGCACAATTATATAAGTGTTAAAGTAAAAAACTGCAAAGTCAAAATAAATAAAGTAAAAAAAATTGGTTACAGTGGTAAGTGGTTGATGGGTAGGAAGATATTCTTAAATATATTTTTAAAAATTTGGCTAAGTAAATAATAAACTTCAAGACACAAGATATACAGTATATACCTTACAATTTTAATCATTTAATTTAATAGCTACATCCTTACCGGTTATAAATTTTCATATAAAGAACAGTTATATATATATATATATATATATATATATATATATACACTTTTTTTCTTCAAAGTATGACCGCTCATGGCCACCAAAAGAAAGGTGGATAGCAGAGCGAACACAGGACGAAGACTATGGAACAGCTAACGGAAATGAACAATAGACGGGGAGGAGGAGGAGGGGAAGAAGAAGAAAAAAAAAAAAAGAGAGAGCAGAAAGATCATAGCGGAGTCACAGCCGGTAAAGAAGTCGGGGGCGAAAGAGGAAGGAGAACAACCCGGTTACCGAAAAGTAGGGACCTTCAGATAGAATAGCGCCAAGCCTATCACAAGGCCCGACGCTCTCCAAAAAGGGAAAATACTCTGCGCGCAGCGTAAAGCGGACACTCCACCAGGAGGTGGGAAACTGTAAGTGAAACGTTGCAATTGGGACATCGGGGCAACCGATCCCCGGCCATCAAACAGCCATGGGTCAGGTGGGTGTGGCCAATACGGAGGCGGGCCAGAGCCACCTCCTTATGGCGCGACCGATGGAAGGAAGAGGCCCAACATCCCAATTTGGGTTTAATCTTGCAGAGTTTGTTATTTGTAGCGCCATCCCAGCGACTCTGCCACCGGGAGCGCAAAAACCTACGGAAGCCAGGAATATAATCGGAAAAGGGGAGGGACACGGGTGAAACCTGTAGTCGGCACGCGGAACGGGGAGCTCCATCGGCAGCCTCATTTCCAGCCACGTTAACATGTGCAGTAGGGCGGGTCATACTATGCATTTTTTTAAATCAATGGAGAGGGGTGTTCAAATGACATATTTTGGTGTATAGAACACAATTCTGAAGAAAATATTTAATTCTGATAACCCTAACCTACATCATTTTGCAGTTGATTATTATTACATTGTTGATTATTTTACTATTGTAGTTACCCCAGAATATGTCTTCTCACGTTTTCTATCATGGCTGCTCACGTTATCTCTCATAGAGCATTGTTCTAACTAATTCATATAAACACACATAATGTCATTCATATAATAATAATAATATTTAAATACTCAAATAAAAAGGTGTGCCATTCCACTTAATTGTAATTATCATACAGTTTGGTATATGAAATATTTTGACGGTTTTCTGGCGCGCATAAGGCCATTTTCTGAGCCACCTTTCTCAGAGGCTAGAATGTAACGTTTCAGAACATTCTAAAACATTTTGTGAAATATTTGAAGTGACTCATGATTTATGAAGCTATTTTACCACCTCGGCTTGCAGTGAGGGGATAGATTTAGTGTATCTACTGATATTTTTTTTGTTACTGTTCACATGTGAGTATTATTCTGTTATATTTTAGAAAAAGCTATTTCTACGCATATTATAGTGATACATTGAGCAAAATTTAATTAACAACTTTGATTTGAGCTAAAATTAGGTGGTTCATTTTTAGTACAACTGAGTAGTTTGAGGCCTATTTCAATGTTCTAAAGAATATTTTTAGGATGTGTTTCTTTAGTTTTTTTAGAGTACATGAACAAATTATTTGCATTACAGCCAACAGATAAATTAGCATTTTATAACATTTTGAAACCAAAAAAGCATAATGTGTTTAGCATTTGCAGATAAATTTGTTCTTGCCCATTTCAGCTCTTTTTTTAACCAAGAATTTTGCGCTGAAAAGAGTTAATACCTGTCTGTAGTTGATACTTAACTGTTGTATTATTGTTTTTATTTCAGTGTGAACTCATTAAGAAAATGGCTCAAGTCAGAACAAGGACGAAATCAAGTTCTCATCTGAGTAATCTTGTTGGCACTGGCCGGGAGCTGTTGGTATCTGAACTGCCAACTGTGAGGGATATCCTGAGGAATGGCATCTACTTGAGGAAGCAAAGTGAAGATGACAGGAGGAACTACCCAGTGGACAAGCTGGTGAGTGACATCTACCCTGGTCTGATTTGTCAGTGGAGCAAAGCTAATGCTCTTTTCAAGCCACCTGTTATCAATGAAAAAGTGACCATCATGTCCAAGCTCAAGGAGGTCTGGAATCAGGCAGTGAAGTTTTCTCTTGGGAAGGGCAAACTTGATGCCAAAGAGAGGTTCATTGTCAAGTTAGACAAGTTCTTTGATATTTTGACTTGCAAGTGTCAGATTACCAGTTGTGAGGGGGGAGGCTGTGAGGGCTGTGTTATCCAAGCCCACATTAACTGTTCCTGCAGCAGAGAGAAAAAGATTCCTGTGGAAGATCTTGCCTACATCAAGGGACAGAAAGAGAAGGTTGGAAGTAAGGGACCCCACCAAATAGGGGGTCCTGATCTACCAGAGCACAAGAGACAGGTGAGGACATTGAAAAGGCAGTGGATGGAAAAGAAGGCAGAGAAAAGGAGAAGGAGCAAGGAGGAAAGTGCTGCAGTAGCAGAGAAGGCAGCCAGGAAGGATGTTAAGAGATTTTTGGCAGATGGTGATGAGGATCTGGAATTGGAGAGAAGTGGTGATGAAGATGAGTTTGTTCCTGAAGTTGAGCTCTTCCCTCAAACTGACCCTGAGCCAGCAGCTTCGGCAAAGGTAAAAGGTACAGAAAAACTATGATGAGATTCAAAACATTGCCCTTGCTAGTGTAAGGTATGGCATTGGGCTGAGGCCAACTGCAGCGATAGCAACAGCAGCTCTGATTGACGCAGGAATCATCACAGAAGACAATACAAGTAAAGTGATTGATAAGAGCAACGTCAAGAGAGCACAGAAGTTGATGAGAGAGCTGGGGGAACAGTTCGAGAAGAAGTGCAGGGAGGAGGGGGGGATCTCTTGCATCCTCTTTGATGGGCGGATTGACCTGACCAATGTGATGATGGAAGCTGAGGGCAGTGACCAATCTTTTCCCGCAAAGATCAAGGAAGAACACTATAGTGTTGTTAGTGAGCCTGGCAGCTACTATCTGTTCCACTTTACCCCAGAGAAAGCAACTAAAGAGGAGTCACATGCGGAGAAGATTGCTAAGGTCCTGTTTGCCTGGCTGAAAGAGAGGGGTTATGATAAGACCTTGTTGGCCATTGGAGGAGACTCAACAAATGTCAACACTGGTGTGAAAGCTGGAGTAATGCGGAAGCTGGAGCTGCACCTGGGGAGAAAGCTGGTCTGGTTGGTGTGCAACCTGCACACTGTTGAACTTCCCCTGCGCCATCTCATTGTTGACCTTCATGGCCCTACTCTGTCAGACAAAAAATTATCCGAGCCAATAGGAAAGCTCCTTGATTCGGCTAAGGTCTACAACACCCATTGGGTAAGTTGTGAGAATTTCGATTAGGCAGCATCCTACGTCACATTGCTACGGGAATTAATTCAACTGGTAGATACGTGAGAAGGCAGGGACTAAAACTCACAATCTCACCCCTTGCATAGATGTTACCTACCTGTTGAAACTCACAAGATTTTGGGGGCCTTCAGAGCCCAATCTGCGACCTTCCATCTTCTACTTATTGCCGATCGCTAGCCCTATGGGACGCCATAGGCACCGGGGAGACATTTGCTCCGACGAGCCGAGGCGTTGGGCGCGCGATTGATGGAAAATTTTGGCCGAAGTCATAGGCCCTATGACGCGCTACTTATAAGTCAACGAGTGGGTTATAGAGCGTTGTACGGTCGGGCTGGGATCACCCCGGCCCTACCTTTTCATAGGTGCTTTCAGCCACGGTCAAACTTCGATAGGTACCCGGGGACGTGAACCGAGAATTAATTGAACGGCTACAGAGGCTACTTTGCGCGGCTACTAGCTCCATTCGCAAACTTCTCAAGGTTGTCCCCGGCACACGTTTAGACTCATCGGCGATCCCATTACTCCGGGAACCCAATACGAGGCCTATCCATAAGGCCTATGGCTCTGGGGAGAAGATTAGATTAGATTTCCCCCCGACTCCTAGCCTTACACAAATTCATGGAATCATAGGCTAACCGACGTGGTGCAAGGTACGGTCGTCACGTGTTGTCGTACCCCGAAAGACTTATCGCGTCCCGTTGACTCCGGGAACCCAATACAGCCTATCCATAGGCTAATGGCTAGGGGAGAAGATTCCCCCCGACTCCTAGCCCTAGAAATGGAATGATCAGCTAATCGACGTAGTGCACTGGTCAATCACGTGACCAAAAAGAACACCCCCACATCGGTGGGGGATGGGGGATCTCCTGAGCCCCGGACCTCTTCGTAAATTGCTTCGAAATCTATGCTGAGGGGGAGAAACCCGTCGTTCCCCGATAGGGACATAGGTCCTATACCTGAGGAACTCAAGGTCCCCCTAGTTTTACTCTCACGACAGACTTTGATATCAATCCAAACTTCACCCGAATCTCTGTTGGCCCTCCACTGATCAAGCTTCCTGACAAGGTCATTCAAGATCTCTCAACTGATCAATACTATGGCTATAAAATTGTCTGTGCAGTCAGGGATGGAGTACTTCCTGCAGGGCTGGCTCTGTTAGAGATAGGACCAGTAAACCACAGCCGCTGGCTCACCACAGCGAACAGACTTCTCAGGCTCTGGGTGTCAAAGCACGGACTTAAAGGAAAGAACCTGAAGATTCTGCAATTCATTGTGGAATTCATCATTGGAGTGTATTACCCATGTTGGTTCAACGTGAAGGTCAAGCACTCCTGGATCGAAGGGCCTAGGCACATCCTCTTTCAGCTGGACTGCCTCAAGTCCCAGAGAAAGGAGGTGCTGGATATTGTGATGCCAACTGTGAGAAGATCTGCTTGGTATGCCCACAGTGAAGTCATCCTCCAAACACTACTCTGCTCTGAGGATCAGAAGGAGAGGATTGAAGGGGTGGAGAGAATCCTGGCCATCAGGGGAGAGGGGGACCCGGACACTCAGCTGGGGGACTCCTCTGTTAGGAGCAGAAGGACACCTGACATCAATTGTGCTGCTTCCAGCATCGGTGACTTGATCAGCTGGTCAGAAGGTGTGTCAGAGCCACCTCTCACCTGCTCTCTAAGCACCTCAGAGGTGAAAAACTTCATCAACACCCCCATGGAGGTGCGCAACTGGCCTTGCCACACACAAAGCATTGAGAGGGTTGTTAAAATGGTGACTGAGGCTTCTGCTAAGTACTCCTCACAGGAAAAGAGGAATGGAGGGATCAGGGCTCAGGAGACCAGCAGGAAGCTGATGTCCAAGTCTGAGTCAAAGCAGGATTTGTGCAACCTGGCAAAGTTCAAGATGTCAGGAGAATGATCTTTGTAATTATATCCAGTGATATACATGCAGTTCACCTATTAATAAATATATGTAAAGTTGATTTGGCCTTGTCAATATAAATGATTTACCTTATATCTTTTAATATATTATAAAGGGGTTCAAAAGGGTAAAATTGGCAATTTTGAAATACAAAATGATGTAGGTTAGAGTTATCCTATCCCACAAATAAGCTCATATTTGAATTCCCCATGTAAAAACACATAATTTAGACACCCCTGATGGTAGGATTTCGTTCAGATTCATGTTGTCACCTGAGTACGACCCGCCCTAATTGTGCAGGGACCCAGCAAAATACTACCACCTTGCCACCAAAAGCGACAAGGATATGGCACAGTAGCTGGATTCGTCGGACCAGTGGGTGGACCGGGTCAAAACACTCCAGACCATCCAGGGCACTGTGGGAATCCGAATAGATGACAAACGACCCATCCGGATGCTCCCGCACCACCTCCAGAGCGCTCAGAATGGCATAGAGCTCCGCCGTGAAAACGGAAGCCTCATCAGGGAGACGGGTACATCGGGGAGCAAGGGCAGACGACTGGGGAACAGCCGCGGCCCCAACGCCCCCCGACGACCTCGAGCCATCTGTGAAGACCGCAACACATGCAGAGTGACACGCTGCATGCTGAAGGAACAGAGACCGAAGCAAGGCAGAGTCAGAATCGGCCCTGCGAACGGGGCGCAACGCCCTACAGCACGCAACAGGGGTGCTCTCCCAAGGTAACACCCTGAAAGAGACCGGTATAACGGATGGAGGAGGAGTGCCCATACCATCGAGGAGGGAGGTCACCGTGTCGGTGAAATACCAACCCCCATCCCGGCAGAACGCCCTCTCAACCACCTGGAACAGAGGAGAGTTGGGAAGACGGAGAATCCGGAGATAGTGCTTGGCAATGAGGAACGACCTCCGATCCTCCAAGGGAGGGATGTCGCACTCAACCTGCAGACTATCAACCGGAGAGGAGCGGAAGGCGCCAGATGACATGCGCAGTCCTCTAGAGAGGACCGGATCCAGTATCCGAAGGGCCGTACGGGAGGCGGAGCCATACACCACACTCCCATATCTAATTTTGACTGTACCAGGGACACGTACAAACGGAGGAGTGTCCGCCTATCCGCGCCCCATGTAGTATGCGACAGATGTCCCAGCAAATCCAGGGTACGTCTTGTAGACTCGCGCAGCCGGCGAAGGTGGGGAACCCAGCTCAAACGGCTGTCGAAAACCATACCCAGGAAGACACTGATGAACGAGGGCCAGAGGCTGACCCCCGAGTGTAAGATTAAAGGCCGGGACGGCGCCGGATCCCCGTCTCCTCGACGGAAGGAAGGCCACACACGAAGTCTTCGGGGAAGACAGCGTAAGGCCCACCGACGACGCCCAGCGTTCAACCCGATTGACCGCGAGTTGGACTTGCCTCTCCACGAGGGGGGACTCGTCCCCGCGGCATAGACAGCCAGATCGTCGGCGTAGATGGAACAGCGCACCGAGGGCGGAAGGGCTCCCGGTAGCGCAGACATGACCAGATTGAAGCAGGAGACGCTCAAGACACACCCCTGGGGCACCCCTCCTCCTGAACATACAGGTCAGATAGGGCCGCCCCATTACGGACGCGGAAAGTGCGACGGCAGAGGAAGTTACGAAGAAATGTGGGCAAAAAGCCCACAAAACCAAGAGACTTCAAACGGTCCATGACAACTCCCCGACGGGTCGTGTCATAGGCCTTTTGGACATCGAAAAAGACGGCCAGAACAAGATTCCGGCGGGAAAAGCCTCCCGTACATCATGACCAAGGAGGAGAAGGGGGTCCAGAGTACCCCGAAATCGACGAAAGCCATACTGGGTCGGGGGGTATAACCCAAGCGACTCCAGTGTAAAGGAAAGTCGGACGGCCACCATCTTTTCAAGGAGCTTGCATAAGCAGCTCGTCAAGGCAATAGGCCGATAGCCCGCCACCTCCGCCGGATCCTTCCCCGGCTTAGGTATCGGGACCACAATCGCCTCCCTCCAACGGGAAGGGAACGACCCCTCAACCCACACCCGGTTGAAAAGATCCAGCAAGAAGTGTAGGGCCATCGGTGCAGATTCCAAATAAAGTCATACGGAATGTCATCAGGGCCAGGGGCGGAAGAACGACGGGTTGCCAAGGCAGCCCGAAGTTCCCGCATCGTAAAGAGACGGTTATAGGGCTCGTTCCCAGGCGGCGGGAACGTAACATCCGACAAAGGACGATCCGCAGCTGAAGGCGAACGGGAAACCGCAGCAAAAGCACCGGCCAGCCGATCGGCACAGCAGCAGGATCCGAAAGGAAGCCGTCCCCGTCCCGAAGGACAGGGCGACTAGCAGGGACCGGCTTCCCCTCGATACTACGTACCTTCCGCCACACAGCAGCAGAAGGGGTAGAAGGAAATGCCGGACACAAAAGCACGCCAAGAGGCCCGACGGGCCAACTTGAGAGTCCGGCGGGCGAAAGCCTTCGCCCGCCGCATCTCAATCAAGTGGTCCGCGCGCCGGGTGCGGTGGAAGCGGCGCGTTGCCCTCTTCCTCACACACCGCCTGGTGACATGCTGGAGTCCACCACGGGACGCTACGCGTCCGCGGGTTACCGGAAGATCGAGGAATACAGTCCTCCGCGACGCCCATCACCACCCGCTCGAAGAACTCCAAGCTCTCATCCACAGAGCCAAAGCTCAACACCGAACGGGCAATGACGGAACGAGCTCTGAAGGATGGCCAGTCAGCCCGCGCAAGGCACCACCTCGGTCGAGACGAGACACCCGGCTGCGGTCCGACCGGCTCAAGACAGACTGGGTAATGATCACTGCCATAAGAGTCCCCCAACACCTTCCACGAAAAATCGAGTAAGGCATCGAGGGACACGAAGGAGAGATCAATACAGGTAGATGAACCCCTGGGTTCGTGGAAGTAGGTAGGTTCACCGGAATTGAGGCACGCGAAGGAAAGTTCCTCCATTAAGGAGAGCAACATACCAGCAACATTAGTCGACCGGACATCTCCCCAACCGGGTCGCGACTGTTAAAGTCCCCGAGGAGGAGAAACGGTCGAGGCAGTTGCAACACCAACTCGCGAACCGCGTCGCGAGAAGGAGGGTCATGAGGAGGAATATAAATCGAGCAGGCAGTATACTGGCGATCTAAAAGAGCCGCACAGCCACAGCCTGCAAGGAAGTACGAAGATACACACCTTGCGAGGGGAGTGAATGATGTACATAAATCGCCGCACCCCGCCAGCGTGTGCGCTCATCCGGGGTGCAAGGGAAACCAACATAGCCAGAGAGACGAGGGAGCCCCCGCGCAGCCAGGATAGTCTCCTGGAGACAAACACAGGAAGGCAAGGTTCTCCCAGTTAGCTAAAAGCCCCCTACAGTTCCAATGCAAAATGGAACTGTAAGGGGAAGTAGCATTATAAGAAGCAGAGAAAGCAGAGAAATAGCCACGGACCAAGCTGAGCAGCAAACTCAACGGTCCGTAACCAGGCACGGAATCGGCTTCCCCGACTCACCCCGAACGGGTGGGGTAGGGGCCACCGACCCCGCAGCTGCTTCACCCGTAGTAGAACGAGAGGTGGAAAGTGGAACAGGGAGTTCAGAGGGGGGCTCCCCCGAGGGGGGGGGGGGGGAGAGATGACGAGACGGGCCCAGCCGAAACCCCCGACTCCACACCAGAGGGGGGTCGGGGAGAACCAGATGTTCGAGGGCTCGTCACACCAGACAAGTGCTGACGGGGGGAGGTAGGAAAGGTCCACCACAGGTGGGAGAGGTAGATCCAGGAGAGAGACCCGACCACTCTCAGCAGGAGCCGAAGGGAGAGAGACTCCATGAAGAAGGGCCAAGCTCCTCTCGACCGGGTCCACCATGGGAACCGAGTCAGTAATCGAGGGTGTCATGGGACGGTGTACCTCAACCGACACCCGGATACTAGTTGGGGCACCGGGAGGTGACGCCTCACCAGCCCTCCGTATAGGGGGGAGAGTCCCGAGCGGATCAGGAGCGGCGCGCAGCTTCCCCTCCGGTGAAAAAGGGGAAGCAGGGCGAGCAGCGGTCATGATCGGGTCTGGAGGACTCAGACTCCGACCACGGCGACGCTTCCTCCTCCCCTTCGGGGCATCACCTTCCCCACCCGAGAGACGAGTAGGCAAGGATCCAGACCCCAAGGCCGGAGAGGGAGAAGGGGCACTTGTAGGCAGGGAATCAGATGGGATGTCTGAAAGTGAGGCAGAGGGAAAAGAAGGTCCCGCGGCGCCAGGAGGACCACCAACCACCGGAACTTCCAGGGGGGGCACCACTCCGGTAGGCGCGGGGTAGCACGGGAGGGGCCCGAGGACCCGCCAGGGCCAAGAGCCGCAGCATAGGACAACCCCCGCCGCGGCTCCCGGTCAAGGACCCTATCGCGCGCCTCCCGCGCACTAAGGAATTCGGTACTCCTTAAGGACCGCACCTCGAATTCAAACTTGAAAACGGGGCAGTCCTGAGAGGAGGAAGGGTGGGCCCCCGAGCAGTTCGAGCACCGCGGGGGCTTCGTGCACGGGGTAGGGTGCGCAGGCCCACCGCAGCGGACACACAACTTACCCTCACGGCGGCACGCAGAGCTAACATGGCCGAACCGGTTGCAGCCAAAGCAGCGAACCGGGTCAAGCACATACGGTCGCACCGAAAACTCACACGACCGGCGATCACCCACGCCCCAGAACACCTGGGCCGGAGGCACAAGGGAGTCAAAGGTCAGGAGCAGACGAGCGGACGGGGTAAGAGCACCATCCCGGCGCGACGAAAAGCGGAAGACCTTCGTTACCCCCTGGGGGACAAGATCCTCCTGCAACTCGCCAACCGTGATTGACAGTAGACGGGAAGCGAAAATGGTGCCCTGACAGCTATTCAATTGCGGATGGGGAGTCACGAAAACTCTGCAACCCAAAACGTCCTGCAACTGTAGAAGGGACTCAGTCACCCCTGAAGAACGGGACTTCAAAAGAAGAGACCCATCCTTCAGAGGGCGGATATCATAACGACAGGGAACCCCCACCGTCTTAAGACGCTGAAACACCCGTTCCGAGTTGCCCGGAAGGGAGCCAGCGGAAGGGCGGAGAACAAGGAACCTGTCCACCGGACAGAAATTGACAGCAAGGACAGGTCCATGTGTAACGGTAACCGAGAGTGGGCGAGAGAACGAGGGCCGCGAAGACCCCGCCCTACGGCCACCACGAGTCCGGCCACGAGAGCCAGACGCCGCAGAGGACGAGAGGGGGCCATACGGCTTTAAGGTCAATCCAGCGGAGGCAGAGGCCGCTGAACGACCAGAAGTAGAAGTCTTATCCAAATCCAAGTGCGGGACAGAGTCATCAACAGGAGGGGATTGAAGTTTTGAAATTGAACCCATAAACAATAGCTTTACAAAAAAGACAGCCTCGGACCCAAGGCGATGCACCACCCGCCGCTGCATCCTTCAAGGCGCAGGCCCAACGTCCCGGGTAGCCCGCCCCCCAACCTGACTGTCGTTTTAAAAATAGCAGATTGGCTCTATGGAGATTTGTCCGTTAAGGACCTAGCAAAGACCCAATCCAGACGCAGCAGCGGTCCGGGCGCCCGTACCGTCCCCAGAGCACGGCTCAGCCACGGAGCGATGCCTCCCGGCGGGTGCACCCGATGACCCCAAGACTGCAAAATACAAACAGAGAGGGGGGATACTACAATTGACAGAGGCACAAGACCGAGTCAAGACAAAATAAATTCCGGGAGAGACGGAAAAAAAAGGGGAGCAAAAAGAAAAGGAAGGGAAAAAAAAAAAAAAAAAAAAAAAACGCAACTAGGTAACTCTTCGCCCACACCCCGCGAGGAGTTGAGGAAACCCCAACAACCCAAGAGGAGTTGAGGAAACCCCAACAACCCACGAGGAGTTGAGGAAACCCCAACAACCCACGAGGAGTTGAGGAAACCCCAACAACCCACGAGGAGTTGAGGAAACCCCAACAACCCACGAGGAGTTGAGGAAACCCCAACAACCCACGAGGAGTTGAGGAAACCCCAACAACCCACGAGGAGTTGAGGAAACCCCAACAACCCACGAGGAGTTGAGGAAACCTCAACAACCCACGAGGAGTTGAGGAAACCCCAACAACCCACGAGGTGTACGAGCCCCCTCGGCCCGGCAAGCCGGAGTACCTAATCGAGGGTGTGTATATATATATATATACTGAATAAATATAATACATACGAATTAATACTTATATATATGAATTAATACTTACATGAGAACGAACTTAAAACCGTCCTCCAACAAGTTTAAACTTGAAATGATGCATGAGTAAATGATTTGTCCGATTCACAAACCGCATTATACAAGAAATCGAAGAATTGCATCATCCTCTGAAAGGTGGGCGGAGTCAATATGGCGTGACTGCCGCGTCCTCTAAAAATGAAGCGGGTAGAAAATGATTAGCTAATTAATTAATTGAAAATGTGAAAATCATAGCGACCTCTTATTATGTACTGAATCGACAGGTATTTTGCACAAAATCACTTCACATCTAAAGGAATAAGAGCAGCTATGTGGAGAGCATTTCCAACTATTTTGAAATTTTAGCCCAAATTTTGGACCACCCTAATATATATATATATATATATATATATATATATATATATATATATATATATATATATATATATTAGACACTAGTAAGTCTAGCCCAGAAACAATATATAATGTATATAAGAAGAAGAATGGAAAGAGGGTAAAAAAGTAAGTATGCTAATCTGATACCGACAAGTATCAAAGTTTTGAGATTTTTTTAATAGATACGTAATACAGCCAAAACATAACTTAATCTAATAGACCAATACGAAGACATAATAGTCCTAAAAAATGCAACAAATAAGGACCATATCATTATCTTCTCAGACGGCTTTAAATCTTTACCAACGAGTGTATACTATGATGTCATCGTTTCACAGTTATATATTATTCGATGTTACTACATTAAAAACTGAAAAAAAATTAAAACGGTTTAACGCAAAGACAATTTTTGTTTCAGCGTTCATCTTTATTAAAAATTAGAAAGAATATTGGATCACCTGAAGATCAGGACCCCCAGCTTTCTTCAGTTAGCTTCATAAGGCTAACTAACGAAAATATCACGACATAACCTAACCAGTCGTCAAGGGCGTACAGTTGACCTAACGATTGGTTAGGTTAGGTCGTGATATTTTTGTTAGTTAGCCTTATAAAGCTAGCTAGAGAAGGCTTGGGACCCTGATCTTCAGGTGATCCAGAATATTTGTTAGTTTAATTTTAAATAAAATAATTATATGTTCAGTATGTGGGTACTTAATATATAAAAGATCTTGTGAAAAATTTGAATAATCTTATTAGAGCAAGTGTAGTTACGTCCCCCTGTGGTGCCTACTGTAGTTTACGTTCCCCTACATTATTCTACTGTAGTTTGCGTTCCCCAACTTTGTCTGCGTATACCTAATGAAATTAAGGTAGTTTTAACGTTTTATTTGATGGATTCATTTAAAAAATGTCTCCTAAAGATCTTAGTGTAGTTTACGTTCCCCAACTTTGATCTAGTGTAGTTTGTGACCCCTTTTGCGTCAGGGGGACGTAAACTACACTTGCTCCATCTTATTATTAATGAGAGTCTTATAGTTATAATTATCAGTTTAATTATTATTATTATCATTACCAGTATTTCATGTCCATTAATGTAATTACGTAATTGTTATTAAACATACTGTATAGCTAAAATATTATTTGAAGAATACGACAAAAAGATTAAGTTTGAGTGTGTTTGTCACCGAAGAACATGAAACGCTGGGGACGAAAAAAAAAGAAAGAAAACTTACCAAATTACTATATCAAGGGAAATTGTCATATTCAGCCATTTCGATCTGAATGACTTGTATACTTTTTGTGTATTCAGGGCCGTTTCTCGCCATTAGGGGGCCCTAATCAGTATACCCATTTCAGGGCCCACCCCTCCATCCACCAACTCATGCCTTACTACGTCACCTCAGCACTCACATACAAAAAATGGCTGTGTTAATAAAAAACAATTATGAAACGATTTTAATGAAACATTTATGTCCAAAACAACAAATATGTACTTTCAGAAGGCAAACAGAAAAAATACTCTTCATGAAATTCCTGAAAATTAGCTTATACATTATTTAGAATAAATGACACAGAACTATATATAAAAAATAATGCAATTATCAACTACCAAACAATTACATAAGAACAACATAACATTACATATTCTGTTCATTTTTGCTAAAATACTCTTTCTTATCTTGTGTGATAATTGATCTGTGTGATAATTGATCTGTGTGATAATTGATCTGTGTGAAAAAAATTTGAGGTGATGTGATCCATTAAATTTCACATTTCAAAATAGCTTACTCTACACGATTCCTGCGCACTTGCCAAGCTTGATGGTCTACCTAACTTAGTTGCCTGAACTGTAATCATAAGAATATACAAGTGGCACATCTCACCTGTGTTACTGGAGAGCTTCTCCTCCTCTATTTTCTTCTTTTTCCGTTTTTCAGCTCCTCATGGATAATGTCGTTTCATTTTCCAAGATGCACGAAGTCACATCTAGTTAACCACAACTAATCTGCTAAATAATAATAATGATAATGATGATGATAATAATAATAATAATAATAACAATTGTTATAATTGTAACGTTAATCAAATACATTCAAATAATCAGACCATTTAGGTTTTAACCAACAAAATTCACATTATCTGAAAAAGATGAGAAAAGAATTAATAAACTTGAAAACATAACAAAAATAATCCTAGGTTTTAATGTGTTACAAAATCTCTTAATAATTAGTAAATTAGTGAAAAAATGTTTTACAATACTAGAAAAATTAAGCAATTAGGAAAGTATAAGCATATAGTAAGACTAAAGTTAAATAATATAGAAATAAGATCTCACAATAGTTATTTACACATAACGACCAAAATGTTTCGTTTGTCTCCGTTTTATCACATTTGTCTCATACAAAAACTTTAATTAATACCTTACCTTATGAACCTTATGTTGTTTCGTGTGTTGGTCTCTCTTCACACGGAGGTCAAGCTGGTGGCCCCGCCTCTAGGTCTGGCCTGGTGGAGGAGCGAGTTACTTTCTTGCGCTCTCCACCGTACATAGCCAGGCACGCCCGGTCGTACTGACCTGAGCCAGGCATCCAGTCTTTTCTTGAAGACTTCAACTTTGACCCCTGTTACGTTTCTGAGGTCCTTAGGAAGCTGGTTGAAAAGTCTTGGCCCCCTGACAACCAAGCTATTTTCCTTCAGGGTTGAGGAGGTCCCTTGTCGTGCTTTTAATTTGGGAACACTACACATTCTGCCTTTCCTATTTTCCAGTGTTGTTTGAATGGTAATTGGGTTTAGTTTTAGGTTTGGTACCAGTTTTTCGATCATTTTCCATATGTAGATTATGATGTACCTCTCTCTCTTCTTTCCAGTGAGTACAGATTTAGTTTACGTAGTCTTTCCCAGTAGTTGAGTTCTTTGCAGCCATCAATCTTGGCTGTGAAATGCCTTTACGTTTCTTCTAGTTTATTAGTTTCTTCATTTTTATATGGGGACGTCAAAACTGAGCAGTATTCAAGTTTTGGTATAATCAGTGTTTTTAGCAGGGGAATCATTACTGTCCTGTCCTTCTCTTGAACGTTCTTAGAACCTGTCCGGCGACTCTTTTTGCTTTATTTATCGCTATCTGATTTTGTGTTTCGAATTTCGCATCATCTGTCATTATTATCCCGAGATCAATCGCTTTCATGCTTCTCTGAATTTCCTGTCTATCTGGAGCATAATATGCAGTCTGTTTAAGTTCTTCTTTTCTACCATATCTCAAGAGTTGAAATTTCTCGGCGTTGAATGACATGTTGTCTTCTGACCATTTGTATATTTTGTTCGTGTCCCTCTGCAAGGCCTCCACGTCATGTACATCGCTGATTTTTCTGCTGATCTTTGTATCGTCTGCAAAGGATGTTACTATACTATTGCTGTTTACTCCGCTGTCTATGTCTGTTAGCATGATAATGAACAGGAGTGGGGCCAGTACTGTCCCTTGTGGTACTGAGCTGCGTACTTCCGATTCTGATGATGATATACCTTGAATTTTGACGACCTGCAGACGATCACTAAGGAAGTTGTAGATCCATTTTCCCACTTTGCCTGTTATTCCCATGTCTTTAGTTTTATGTCCTATTATACCATGGTCACATTTATCGAAAGCTTTAGCAAAATCTGTGTATATAACATCGTAGTTGTCATTGCCTTCCAATGCATCTAGGATATTGTTGTAGTGCTCTATTAGTTGTGATTGGCATGATCTACCTGATCGAAATCCATGCTGATTTTCGTTGAATCTTTCCCGTGTCTCCAGGAAATCATAAATTTTCTCTCTAACTATTCTTTCAAATACTTTGGTGAGGTGGGACGTCAATGACACTGGTCTATAGTTCTTTGCTTGAGATCTGTCCCCTCCTTTATATATAGGGACAATGTTTGCTCTTTTCAAGATGCTCGGTATTTCCCCAGTGTCTAGGGATCTTCTCCATATCCAGTATAAAGGTGTAGCTATTTCATTTTTAGTTTTTAATCAATAGTGCGTTCCAATTGTCCGGACCTGCAGCTGAATGTAGTTTCATTTGTTCTATAGCTCTCGCTACATCTTCTGGTGTAAACTCAAAGTCTGTTTATACTCTCCTTGCAATTCCTCTTCAAAGAATGCATTTATACGACAATAATAATAATAATAATGATAATAATAATAACAATAATAACTTATTAATAATAACTTCAGCTATATTCCTATTCTTGTCCACTGAGCTATGACATGGGAGCCTGTCTAGGGGCCCCCCTAGTAGCAGCGGGGCCGTAAGGGCCGCTTAGTCTGCTTATGCCAGGAAACGGTCCTGCGTGTATTCATAACATATGCTTAATTGTAAATTGTTTATTTACTTTTAAATATTTACTTATCTGTTATTTATTTTATTATATATTTATCTTCTGCCATATAAAGTACTAATTCGTGGACCTCTTGGTATGAAAGTATTTGTCAAAAGCTCCATTTAACTCTTGCATCAGCCATCCCATTACATGTACTTTTAATTTTTATGAAGCTGTTATTACTATTTTTTTATTATTTCTCGCTTCTTGACTTGAAATAATGTTATTTCTTAATTACCGGAGTCCTTTTTTTGTTATTCTTTTTAAATTTATCGTTAATAAATTTATTGTTAATTACCTGTATCGTTGATTAACTTCATGGGCACTGTACCTTTTTTAAGGTGGTCGTGGAGTATGTGTCTCCTGCCAATAAACATTATTAGTGTCATTATTATTATTATTATTATTATCATTAACACATATATGTTGGAATTGTCACTGTGTATACTTCTTATTTTCATTTCCCATTCAGTTATAATTTTTATTTTTTTAAATTTATTGTTTGATTTATCTCATCGTTTATTACCTTCAAGAATATTGGGCCTTTTCCGAAATTTGGACTGGTTCCTATTTTTTTTAAAATAAGACATTTAATGTAGATTTTTACGCTGCTTTAAAAAATGTAAATATTTTTGTTGAGAAATTATTATTTTAAAAGTTACACGGTGTTCTAGTTTACGTGTACATATATATTTTTGCTACCCCCACGAAAGGTAGAAAAAATAACTGAATGCCAGGTTAGGTCAACTGAATACCCGGTTAGGTTCACTGAATGACCGGTTAGGTTCATGGAATGCCCTTGACGATTGGTTAGGTTTAGTCGTGATATTTTCGTTAAAACTAACGAAAATATCACGACTAAACCTAACCAATCGTCAAGGGCGTACAGTTGACCTAACCGGGCATTCAATGAACCTAACCGGGTATTCAGTTGACCTAACCTGGCATTCAATTACCCTAACCTAGCATTCAGTTATTTTTTTTACCCTTCGAGCGGGTAGCAAAAATATATATATACGTAAACTAGAACACCGTGTAACTTTAAAAATAATAATCTCTCCCAAAACAGAATTACATTTTTGAAATCAGCGTACGAATCTACATTAAATTTCTTATTTAAAAAAAAATCGGAAACAGTCCAAATTTCGGAAAAGGCCAAGAATATTATATTATTTCAGGGGATTTATATCCTCTCAATAAAACTTAGCATTATCATCATACAATATATATACACTTTGCATGCCTTACGGACACCCGTCTAAAGGACTGCCAAGCGCACTTTGAAAACTGTGAGTTCTGTGTTGACAAAAAAGAAATACAAATTGACAACTATAACGTACTCCGAGCCGAGAGAACAGTGAGACGTAAAGGAGGATGTGCTATTCACACACGCGAAAGACATATGGCAGAAATGATTATAAGTACTTCAAACAGTTACGTAGAATGTGAAGCAGAAAAAGTTGAACAATTAAATATGTACTAATTGTAATGTACAGACCCCCGAAAAGGCCAACCTCAAAATTCTGATTCCATTACAGAGGTCAGAAACTGGGTAAAAGATCTACATTCTCCAACCCCAAATATTTTTCTCTGTGGTGATTTTAACTTTCTATTCATGAAATATAAAAGGATATGAAAAAAAATACATGTATACACCAGGACAAAGGGGGCACACGGGAAGACCAGGAGCATGTAAAAATGCTACTAGCTCAAGTCGATGAATATATGTTAACACAAGAAATAACAGAAAACACAAGAAAAAACAACTGCCTAGATTTGGTATTCACAAACAACAGCAACCTAATTGATAACGTAAAAACATCCCCAACTATAATATCGGATCACAACATTATTGAAATAACAACCAATATAAAAGCAAGAGGAAAGGAAATAACATAAACAATGGAAAGAAGCAAATTTTTAATTTTTAATTTTCACTGCAAGGCCATAAACTGGGAAGGTGTTGCATCCAGCATGGAAGTAATTGATTGGAAAACCATCTTTAAGGCCACGACATCGGAAGAGATGCTAATGACTTTAGAGGAGAAGACGCTGGAAACTGTGGATGTCCCAAAAATGCAACAAAAAGGAAAGAGAAGCAGGTTCGAGAGACAAAAGAGGTCATTGTTCCGAAAGAGAAAAAGAGTGACTGCAAAATTAAGTAATCGCAAAGGCAACAACGTCAGAAAAACATTACATGATAAACTGCAGAGTATAGATTGCGTCATACAGGACTTAATTAGAAGCATATAGAAAAAGACGACGACGACGCTACAGAAGCGATAAAGGTTAACTCAAAGTATTACTATAATTTTGCAAAAAGGAAGTCGAAAAATCATACGAATATCGGACCTTTCAAAAATGAAAACAATGCTTTATCTGATGATCTAATAGAAGTATCTGAAATATTAAGAACTCAGTACGAATCCTCTTTCAGTATCCCCAAAACTGACAAACTGATATGCGATAGATATCACAGATAGATATCACAGATGATATCACACGTAACATCCTTTGCCGATGACACAAAGACATGAACAGACATGAACAGAATCTACAAATGAACGGAAGACAACAATATGAAGTTTAACACTGAGAAATTTCAACTGTTACGGTAAGGAAAAAGAGAGGACCTAAAATCAATGGAATACTATACCCCAAATGGACAGGAAATTCGAATAAATTCTAAAGCAAAATATTTAGGAGTTGTAATGACTGATGAAACACAAAATAAGATAGCAGTAAACATAGCAAAGAGAATAACTGAGCAGATACTGAGAACCTTTAAACGAAGGGATAGAAATATAATGATTCTTCTATTGAAAACACTGATCATACCCAAGTTGGAATACTGCTCGGTCCTAACATGCCCATATAAAAAAGAAGACATTAGACAGCTAGAATGGATTCAGAGAAGCTTCACAGCCAAGATCAATGAGTGCAAAGAACTAAATTACTCGGAAAAGTTACACTAAGTAAACCTATATTCACTGGAAAGTAGAAGACAGAAATACACCATTATTTACACGGGAAAATAATGGAGAAACTAGCCTCTCATCTTACTCTGAACCCTATAAGTCCCCAAACAGCAGTGAAAAGTAGAAAAGGGAAACCGTGTCGTGTTCCCAAATTAAAGGCTAAACTGGGAACATCCTTAACCCTGAAAGAAAATAGTTTTGTAGTAACAGGATAGTAACAAGATTGTTTAATCAGCTGCCCCAGGAACTAAGGAACACAAGTGGTGTTGCAGTGGACATCTTCAAAAGATTCGACGCTTGTCTTAGAACAATCCCCGATGAGCCGGGCGTACCTGGCTATGTGAGGTGGAGAGTACAAGAAACCAACTCTCTACTTCACCAGGCCAACTCGAGAGGAGGGGCGGGAAGCTTGACTTTCCTGAAATGAGGAGTCATCGCATGAGCATTTGAAAAGTATATGATACAACTCAGAATGGTCTCCTAAGAAACTTTTATGTTACACACAGACCGTGTATGGAACAAGGAACTCTTCTGGGAAATTAAATACTATAGTTTTTGTTTTTCATGATGGAAGGCCCAACGTGGACAACGGATTGCTCACAAAGAGGCCCCGAAATATAGCTTTCCTCACCAGCTATCTGCCAAGTAGCTAGGATCCATCTTTGGGACAGGATCTAGGGTTTAAAGCAGTCTAGCCCCACTATATTTAGAACCTCAATATAAACAAGAAACTCGTTGCATTCACGTCAGATTGAATACATCAAAGAAAAAGGGGTAACTATTTTAGCTAAAATACCAAGACTTAAACCTCAACCGGGACGTCCACCGTGTCTAAAAATACAATAGTTACCCCGTTTTCTTTTTCTTTCTGTCTCAGCCAATGACAACAAACGATCTCATACCTCTCTAATATTCAAAAACTTAAATAATCTAAAACTATATTACCTGTATTAACTTACTGCTGGTATCAGTATGTACAAAGTTGGGAATAATAGAAACTATACTTCACCCATTCACAGGGCAATTACCCCCTATCACACCAACCATAATCATAATACAAGGCTCCCCAGTGATTTCATACATAGACAAAATTATTCTATACAAATTGCAAGAAATGCTCTCTCCTACAATGGGGCAAATGTCTGGAACGCTATACCCATAAACATCATAGCGCGTAATTTCGAATTTAAATCGAAGGATATTATATTGCCCCTTTACAAGTCCCTAGTCAGACCTCATTTAGAATATGAAGTTCAGATTTGGTGCCCGTATTTGCGTGAGGATATTGATAGGTTAGAAAGGGTTCAGCGTCGTGCCACGAAGCTAATTCCGTCATTGCGCAACAAGCCTTATGAAGATAGGATTAAAGAGTTAGACTTGCATTCACTCGAAACTAGGCGATTAAGGGGGGAGCTTATTGAAGTTTTCAAAATCGTTAATAAAACCGATAACGTAAATTTTGACAAACTGTTCACTTTCGATAATAGCAATGCTCGTAATAACGGATTTAAGTTGCGTGGCAGACGATTCATTACTAATATCGCTAAAAACCTCTTTACGTTTAAAGTAATTGATAAATGGAATAATCTTCCCGCGCTCGTCGTAAACTCTACCAGCGTTAATGTGTTTAAGAACCGTCTAGATAGGCATTTTAAAAATATTAACGTTGCTTAAAATAAAAAAAACAATTAGCAACAGGAGCTCTAGGGTGGTGTCGAGGATGAGTCTGTTGACGATAATGCCAGCTTGTGACATGCCAGCGTGTGATTCCAGCAATAAAATTATTATTAAAAAAAAAAATTAGATAAACACGAACGTAGATGTAGCTCGTAGCGTAAACTAACCCACTTTTTGTTTTACTTTACCTACTATTTTTTTCCTCTTATCTTCTTACTTGCATGTCTGTAACTCTCTTTAATTGCATGTCTGTAGTTTGCATGGTATTACAGTGAGTTAAGACTGTGTTTGCATGGTTTGTAAGCGTTCTTATTTTACTTCTTTTCATCTTTCACCCCTTTCCTATTTATTCTCTTCGACTATTTTTCCGACTTGTCGGCAGTGGCCGGCGGATGATGATGGTGAGTCTTTTTTCTCTTTTTCTGAATGAATGTTAACCCACAAGTGATAGGTGTTGCTACTTACTTAACCCCTTATTCTCTTCTCTTAACCTCTACTCTTTTCTTTCTCTCGGGCTAACCTTAGAGTGGATCTTAGGGTCTTTGTTAGCCTTAGCTTCTGTAGATCTGTAGATCACTAATTTCGTTTCGCAACTCACTAAAGAAACACTTTATAAACCCCTACGGATGTATATGTGTATATATACAGATATGAAATTGTGTGGGAGGATCCCAACAGAGAAGAAAGTTTGAACTGTAAGAGCAGTTACAAAAATAACCCCTGTCATGCTCCAAAATGTGTTCTGCAATGCTGCTGACAGATTCGAACTCTGTAGAGATATAGATGGTGGTCATGCAGAATCATATGCTTAAGTATTCATTAAATGTATTCCTTCTATTATGTTGTTATTGAATTTTATCCTTTTTGCTACGTTTTCACTGAAATAGAGAGGGACTTTATAAACACCCTGTATTATTTTGTTATAACAAAATCAGAGCAAAAACCTGATATATATAATACATATATAGGTGGTTTATGAATGAAAAACGATGTTTTGATCCACATTAAATTTTAATAACATTATAACATTACTAGATTATGTCGGTTTCATACGTCACTTACAATATCTTCCAATTGGCAAATGGACGACAGCTGAATGGATACTACTGGTATGGCATTGTTATATCTGGAGCAAATGCTATTTCTAGATCGGCAACACTGAGAGAGTTATAAATAGTCACTGAGAGAAATATTATTTAGAAACGAAGAATGTTTTGTATTGAGGCAGCATCATAAATGCATATAATTGTTTTGTATTAATAAGTTCCATGTTACAACTTAAGTGTTGAACCACTACAGCTGTGACCCTTGGCAGTCTCTCACCTCAGATGAGAGAATTACAGAAAATAAAACTATTACAGTGATTCATATTAATAATCGGT